>JAOUQT010000009.1:12052935-12063700 GCA_025769995.1 Xyliphius kryptos | reverse complement strand
GTTAACACTTTACCACAATGCATTGACTGGGCTTTTCACAAAATGCATGTTAACATAAAGAAAAGAGAAATTCATTAGAACAAACATTTAGTAGGTGATGTGTGGGAGTTAAGGTTATTTTTTGGGACACATTGTGTCATGCCCCTTGGTTGCATGGATGAGTCAGTAATCATTAGTGCTCTAAGGCCTACATAGACAGGGTGTCCCAATCTCTGGTCATCGACTCGACATTGTGCTAGGATGAACACGAGATAAACCTTATGGAAAATGGTGGATTTAAAACCATTATGCAGCCTACTGTTCCGTTTCCCCTATAATTGGTGTTGTGATCGCTCTTTTTCTAGAAACTGCTCTTTGAATTTACTGTCAAGGGTGACACTTTTAAAAGCAAATCTCCAGCCAGTATCCCTCTGAGCCTCCTAGGAACATACAAGCTTGTCCTCCACGCCAAGGAAGCAATCCCAGTAGAGGTTTCGACACAGACAGCAACAATTATCAAATTGTAATGACAATGAGAAATGTTGAACAGAATTGACACATACTTGATACCCCATAAATCTAGATTTCGCATATTCTGTATGCATATATAGATACTTACTACTGTGTGTAATTTATCATTTCTAAAGTATGCAAATCAAGGCTTTGTGGTTTTTTTGAACACACAAAAATTTTATTATAATTAACATTCTTGTTTTATTGTCACAGTCCATTTGTTTTCGAATGTAAATCATTAAAGTCTCTACATTTTGAAAGTAAATGTTTCCTGAGCACATTATTGTCACTTGATCAGAATAAGACTGTAGTGTTACAGATTGAGTTAACGAACAGCCATTGAAGACACTTGGTCATTTTGGATGCTCCTGTGTGTGTGTTTAAAGAGCAGCTTACCTCAACCATGTTTACGTGCATTTCTTCGGTGTGCTCGGAGTTTCTTCTAAACAGGTGCGCAAGCGTTTACTCGAAGAGGACGAGTCTAATACAAAGAGTAACCAAGAGGAAAAAAAAAACAGTTCACAACCAATCTGCCATAAACACAAACATACAATCAATCAAAAAGCCACATACATTATAAAAACAGGCTGGAATTTTAAAGAGGCACTGCTTGTCACTAGACAAGGTAGAAGACTGCTTGGAGCTCCAAGTCAGGCAAGGAACCTGAAGGGTGACAAACTTTAAACCAATGTGAAAGTCTGCAATTTACTTTTCTGATCGCAAACATTTCCAGAGAAATCGACTGTAGATTTAGTTCAATTCTATTGTTCTTCATAGAACTGTTTTAGAGCAAAAAAAAATGAGCCGACTCCAGAAATCTCTAGAAATCTTTGGATGACGGCAAACAACCGATCGAGTGACAGCTAAACTTTAAATTCCAGGCAGCTATTGTACATATGAAGAGTTTTAAAGTCTTGTTTATATAAACACATGGAATAAACCCTGTGGTGGAGCATCTCCGACTACACGATTACACTATTCCGGTCACACTCAGGCAAGGAGAAGGCATTTCCCCAAAAAAACCTTTCCTATACATACCGATACGTGCAGATCTTTTCCTCTTCTCAGTCCTGTCGGTGCGTTTTTCGGATCGCCCCTCTTTCTCCTCGGTTATTCCACAGTTGCCGTTGTGATCCGCTCCAGTATTTCCACACGGACACAAGCTGCTTGCGTTTGCTTGTTCCGCCGCGCTGTAGAAACTCGGCATGTCCTTACTGTCCACCAGCTTCCAGATAAACCTGGCGCTGGGCCGCGGTGTGTGTGTGGAAAAATCGAAGCCCCATGTCTCCGCCGCCGCCTCTTCCATGGCCTTCAGGTGTCCCGTTAACTCCCTCTTTAACTCTTCGTGATCCACTGGACCGAACAGAGACCTGCAGGCGGACGGCTTGGGCTGATCCGCGAGGCGCGTAGCGTCCATCCGCTCCAGAGTCGGGCTCCCGTTCGATAGGCGTACATTAGACATGGTGATGTTTTTTTTACAGATTGAAAAAAGCTAAAAAGTTACACGCATACACACGGGCACACACACTCCAACCCAAAAAATGAGAAAGTCCAGTTTAGTCCTGGTTTAACACGCACCAAAACAACAGACGTCAAAAACCCCAGTGGCCACGAGCGTGCACACATACCACGCAGGAGAGACACTTTAAAGCCCCCGAGCAGCTCCGAGCAAAAACAGGAGTCAAAGAGAGAAAGAAAAAACAGAATGACTTTCTTCTACGACGGAGCATCAAAACAAAATGCACTCACGACGGCCACTCCTGTCAACTTCAGCGTCGTAGTAAAAAGAAGAAATAACAGGAGGCTTTTCGGTGCCCAATATGGCGATAGAGGGGAGGCGAACCCGAGCAGGCTGAAAAAAAGCATGATTGACGTAAAGAGCTATTTAAACGTAGACGGATGGCGATTGGTTGAAAGCAGAAGCCCAGCCCCGTTCACGACTCGCTGCTTCTGGGGAAACCGCACCTCCCCCACCATAAAGACTGGAAACACATCTTCTACACACACGCTCGTATATATACACACACACACACGCGCACGCGAGGTTTTCTTTAAAATATTGTATTACACAATTTCAGGCTTCTGATTTCTACTCAGTTTAAAAACAAATAAAATAAATTGTAATAGTGACTTTGGCAGAATTTTAGTACACATCCATTCATTTATTCAATCATCCTCCGCGGTGCCTACCCAGCCACTCTGGGTGCAAGGGCATAAACAACCCTAGGCACACACTGTCACACACTAAGGGACACTAACTGTTTTTTTTTTTCTTTAAATTTGTAGCAGTTCAGCTACTTCTACACTAATCACTGGATTAGGAACATATGCCTATCTTTTTAGGCAGATTTTTAAAATTGATGTCAGTACACAGACTTAAGGGAACAGACTTCACAAGGTGGCGAACATACTCTATATGCAAATTCATCCTGGTCCATTCCGATTAGCTTGAATTGATGCTCACCTGTAAGATCCACCTTGTGTGGCTGGCCGCTGTTTGACCTTCCGATGGATTTTTTATGGTCACCTGTAAGGTCTTCCTAATCCAGTGATCGTTCAGTGTAGGAGTTCCAGTTACGTAAAATGTCATAAAATATATCTGCACAATCCAGGAATAGGGCTGTGTTTGGTTGTGCGCAGTCAATCTGCTTCACATATGCTTTGTTTCTAGACGTAAGAAATCAGCACTTGGAGCAGTACTATGATTAAATCATGCAACACAGATACATATAACACACTAACACTGCAACACATTTCCACTCCTCTCATCACTTTTAATCCTGGTTATGTTTAGACTATTTGAAGTTTATCAACATTTAAACTCCTGAAGCACACGCATCCTGCTGGGTCACGATGCCACTAATTTACACACATTTTGTATATATAACTAGAACAAGGCAATCCCACAAACACTGTCTTTAAAGAGAAACAAATGGCAGGCATCTATATCCACTCAAGTACTACCCTAAATCAGAAAAATGTGGAACAGTATGGAAACTACTGTGCAGTGTCTTACATTCACTGACTTCAATTTTATTGCAAACAGTTTGAACCTGCACTATTTTTGTCTTGTAAATGTTTGTTTCATTTGTTAAAAAATCCATTAGTGCAATTTAGGCCTTTAATACAAAAAAGTTGGCACTAGTCAAGATGGGACTAGTAATGCATTGCGCAATATAGATAAGTATGTAATTTCAAACAGGTGATGAGATACATTAGTTAGTACAAAACAGTCCCCACATGTGTTACTCTTGAGGAGAGGCTCTCCAGTTTGTCAAGTGTGTGATTAAATTCATGACATCTTAAAAAAAAAATGTTCCTTAAAGAAAAGTACCATCCAGACAGTGAAATGCATACATTATATAGATTAATTACAAACACAGTGATCTATTTCTTTGATGATTATGTCTTACAGCCAATGAAAACCCGAAATCATTCTCTCAGAAAATTAGAATATTTAACACAAAACATCCGCAAAGGCTACCTAAGTGTTTGGAATGGTCCTTTAGTCTGTTTTTGTAGGCTACACAATCATAGGGAAGACATTGGCACTCATTGACACACTCTACATATGCCACAAAAGGTCATTGCTAAAAAAAGCTGGCTGTTAGAAGGAAAAAAGTGTGGTAGAAAAAGGTGCACAAGCAACCGGGATAACCCGAGCCTTGAAAGGATTGTCAAGAAAAGACCATTAAAGAATTAGTGGGAAATTCACAAATGTAACCCATTCCCGGAGTCGGTGCTTTATGAGCCACCACAACCTGACGTATCCAGAACATGGGCTACAACTGTCACATTATTTGTATCAAACCACTCATGACCAAGAGACAACGCCAGAAGCGTCTTACCTGGGCCAAGCAGAAAAAAAACGGGCTGTTTATTGGTCCAAAGTTTGTTTTCAGACGAACTTAAATTTTGCATATCATTTTGAAATCAAACTCCCAGAGTCTGGAGGAAGAGTGGACTGACACACAATCCAAGCTGCTTGAGGTATAAGTGTGAAGTTTCCACAATCAGTGATGGATTGGGAGTCATTTCATCTACTAGTGTAGGTCCACTGTGTTATATCAAGAACAAAGTCAGTCCAGCCGTCTACCAGGAAATTATAGAGCACTTCATGCCTCTCTCTGCCTACAAGCTTTTTGGAGATGAAAATGTCATTGTCCGGCAGTATTTGGCACCTGTCCACACTGACAAAAGTACCAATACTATGGGGTATTGTCTATGGGGCATTGTCAAGAGGAAGATGAGAGGCACCAGCCCCAACAATGCAAATGAGCTAAAAGCTGCTATTAAAGTAATCTTGCATAACACATCAGCAGTGCCACAGGCACTGTTTGCCTCTATGCCATGCCGCAATAATGCAGTAATTCATGTAATGTACATACTGTACATACTTTCCTGTAGGCCATGCTTTATTTCAGTTGGCCTTATATAATATTCTAATTTTCTGAGACAATAACTGAGTTTTCATTGGCTGTAAGCAATAATCATCAACATTAAGAGAAATAAAGACTAGAAATAGATCACTGTGCTTGTAATGAATCTATATAATGTATGCATTTTACTGTTCATATTGAATTACTGAAATAAATTCACTTTTTGATGAAATTATAATTTGAGATGCACCTGTATTTTTCCATCTTGCAGTAATAAATGTTTATTAATAAATGCAATTATGTTGACAAAAGAAATAACCTGAAATATCTAAGGTTCAAACGTCAGCAATGAAACAGAAGTCAGAGTAAAAACACACTGCATCATTTCTTAACATGCATTTGGGGATGTATTTAAAATAAAGAAGCACATCACATGCTTAGTTTAAAAAGGGCTTTCCCACATTCCAGTGTAACATTTATTTTAAAAGTGGGAATGAATCTATAGTGAAGTGTAGGGGTGGTGCCGTGTTGCTTCACAGCAAGAAAGACCCGGGTTCAATCTCTGGGTGTTCTAGTTATCAATCCAAAGTTATGCATGCTAGGTAACTTGGAGATGCCAAATTGTCCACAGTTTACTATGTATATAACCTTTTGTATGGATGTAACCCGACATCAATCTGCAGTTAAATTGCTCCTGCTCATATACACATCATGTAGTACTTCTCAAAGGAACACCATGCAATTTAGTTGCTGCGTTGTTGTTTTCCCAGCTTCTTGCTCAACTAATTCAACTAATAAACCTGAAAAACAAAGAATGACAGACACCAAACTGCGAAAAATTAGTTCCTGTAATGTGCAATACATGGAGAAAAACAATGTAGGACAGAGCTAGGCAATCCTGGAACTGTGCAGGATTTCGGCACTCCAGGACCAAGATTGCCTACCTCTGATGTAGGACAATCAGTCTAAGGAAAAGAAAAACACTTGACTGTCATCATGTGGCAGAATATAGAACTGCACTACACTGAACAACCAATAGATTAGGTACACCGGGATACTAACAGGGAGGTTGCAATTTTATATTATTTGCAGTAGACAGACGTTGGGAAGCAGACTCCACAAGGTGGTAAACATCCTCTATATGCAAGTCGAACCATACCCACTGCATGACAGTTCCTGCTAGCTCGATGCTTTCCTTCCAGGTAAACACCAAGCAAGCGGCTTCTGTGTTTAGATAGATGGTTTTGATGGTTCTTTCACTTGGTTTACCAGTGATAGCATAAATGTTGACTTCTGCTGCACAGTGGACAGGTCAACACCTTATATAACAACTGTTAGGTCACATTATCAATGTTCACAGGCAACCTTCCAGGTTTTCCTATTCCAGTGAGAGCTTAGGGTATTTTCAGAATAATTATAAAATGTGGTAGAAATATATATTCCGAGACAAAGCTTACAAACAAAGTCAAACATACAGGTATGCACGTGTGTATTTGTAAATACATACAATGCAGTGTTTAAAAAGATTATTTTTTTTCTGTTCTTATATAATTCTGCAGCACAGAATCTTGTAGCCTGTAGCCCGCAAAATTCCACCAATCAACAGGATCTTCACTGTGTGTATGGCTTTTAATAGGAGAAAAATATCTGTATTCATTTATATTTATGATGTCAGTCACATGCTTAGCCACTTGATGATGTAGAAGTTTTTTTTGCCCACTCGGATCAGACTGAGTCCATTTGAGAGTATGTGCTGATCTGGGATCAGTACCTGTTCTGGGTTTGAGGCCCTGTGATTGTTAATCCACACACCACCATCCTTTATCATCTGATACCTGAAACAAAGCATTTCATTGGGGAACTCAAATCAATACAAATCAAGACTGTATTTGTATTCTGATGCATCATACAGTCTCTAGCCACTTTATTAGGTACACCTGTTCATTCAAGCATGTAGGCATTCAAGACAACTTGCAGTCCGAGAAACACAATGGGGAAGAAATGTGATTTAAGTGATTTTTAACATGGCACATTTGTTCTCGCTAGACGGGCTGAGTATTTCAGAAACCTCACACACCTATCTGTAGGATTTGAAGAGAATAGTTCCGAAAAGAGATAATATTCAGTGAGCGGCAGTTGTGCAGATGAATATTGTTGATGTGAGAATTGGCAGACTGGTTCAAGATGATAGAAAGGCAACGGTAACTCAAATAACCACTTTTTAAAACCAAGGCATGCAAAATTGAACTTGAAGGGCTACAGCAACAGAAGACACACCTGGTGCCAGTCCCATCAGCTAAGAACAGAAAACTGAGAGTAATCATTTGCACAGGCTAAACAAAACTGGACAATAGAAAACTGAAAAATGCTGCCTGGTCTAGCGAGTCAGAATTTGGAGTATACAACATGACAGCATGGTACTATCCTTACTTGTATCAACGGTTCAGTGGTGGTGAAATGGTATGAGGGATATTTTCTCGGCACAAATATTTTTTACCTGAGTATTGTTGCTAGACATGTCCATCCTTTTATGCCTACTGTATACCTGTTTTCTGATTGCTACTTCTAGCATGATAATGCAACATGACAGAAAGCTCGTATCATCTCATAATTTTTTGAACATGACAAAAATCCAATAGAGCACATTCAGTATGTGTTGGAAAAGGAGATTTGCATCATATGCTGCCAAGAAATCTACAGCAACTGCATGATGCTGTCACGTTAATATGGACCAAAATCCTTGAGGAATGTTTCCAAAACCTTGCTGAAAATATACCACTAAGAATTAAGGCAGGTCTAAAAGCAAACATGGGTCCAACATTTAACTAGCAAGATGCACTCAATTAAGTGGCCAGTGAGTGTATACAATATGTGTAGTGGGTTAGACAGTATGTCACAAAATAAGTATACAATATGCAAGAAAATAAAGGTAAAGTCAACAGTCAGCTAAAATGGCTAGACTTACAGAGATTACATTTACCCTATTCATTTTCTGTCAGGTGTTACATCCATCTCTGTATGCATCTATCCATCAATCATAAATCATGCAGTGTGACATTAAACATACTACTGTACATACCCTCTGGGTCCTTCAGGAATGGCCTGACTCTGACGACAGGCATCTAAGACTGTGGAACCTGGCTCCAAGAACAACTCCTGAAACGGAGCTTCTCTGAACAACTCCTTCAGTTCAGTGTCATCCATCTTCTGTAGAGCTTCAATGCTGCTGTGGTACAGAGCGTTGCTGCATCTGGATACACACAGACACATACACAGGTTATATGTACTGTCTGTCACTCAGCTTTTGCCAAACATAAAATCATGTGAGAAAATTAAAACACCCCATTAATTATACAGTCTTTATTAAGAAAAAAATATTTTTATTTATAGTATCTCTGGAAAAAGTGACTGATTTTATGTAATCAACAAATATTAACATTGCATTACTCCTAAAATTTAGAACATCCTACAACTAATAGCTAGTGTTACCCTGATTGGCTGAAATAACTTCAGTGAGAGACTTCTTGTTGCCATCTACCAGTGTCTGACATAGGGAAAGGAAAATGTGCTGCATACTTCTTTCAGCTCTGAGGTTTGTAAGGTGTTTCCGTACATTATATGTACTGTACATTATATGGCCAAAAGTAGGCAGGCACCTGACCAACTCACCAATATGGCTCTTTAATCAACGTTCCCCATCAGGTTGAAAATTGTATTGAATAGCTACGTATGCTATACACTCCACTGGGATTAACAGACATGCCCAAACCTGTTCCAGCATGACAACACCCCTGAGCACAAGCAAGCTCCATGAAGGCATAGTTTGCCAAAGTTGGTGTAGCAGATGTCATAGTAGGAGATGTCATGGTATGTAACGATATGTTGACCATAAAGGTCAACTCCACTAATCCCTCAAAAAATGCACTGGAAAACAACAACACTCTCGCCCGACCTGACCTCACTTATGCTCTTGTAGTTGAGCAATAACCAATACCCACAGTCATGTTGCAAAGTCTTACAAGAAGTTATTATAAGAGCTACTGGGGAATTGGCTCAACATATTTTGGTGATCAAATGCCTACAAGCTCGACCATTTAGTGTATATGCCTTTGCCATAGTAGACTGGTATAATAAAAAAGTACATATTGGTGTATAATAATTTATACAAGACTACTAAGGATGGCTCTCACCTTTTTGCACTTTCCAGCCCTTCCTTGCCATGAACCAGCTTGGTTACCTCAGCTGCAAGCCGTTTGTGTGCTGTTCGCTTGCCTGGATCCTGCAGCTGCTGCTCCATCACCTTCTCCACCTCAGCCAGAGGCAGGAAAGTGAACAACTTTAGGTACCTGAGATACAGACACTGTTGCTTAGTGCTTTAAATTTGGTTAAGCATATTATTACATAAAGCATAAACATTACAGATATTACACTTTAGGAGGTCACTCCATATAATGCAGTAAACAAAAGCTACCACTGTGAAACTAAGCAGGATACACATATACAAACACACAGTATATTTTTAAACGTAATTGCTCACCCATCCAAATGATCAAAATCAGGTGTTTCAATCACTTTCATGGCCACAGGTGTATGAATGCTTCAGCATACCAAGACATTTTGGACAATTACATACTCCCAACTTTGAACAGTTGTGGGCATGGTCCCTTCCTCTTCCTACATGACTGTATACCAGCAGACATGGATGGCAGAGCCTGGTGTGGATGAACCTGACTAGCCTGACCTTAACCCGATATTACATCTTTGGGACTAATTAGAGCAGAAACTGAGAGCCAGGCTTTCTCGTCCAACATTAGTGTGACCTCACAAATGCGTTTTTGGAAGAATGGTCAAAAATTCCCATAAACACACTCCTTAACCTTGTGGACAGCCTTTTCGGACGAGTTGAAGCTGTTCTAGCTGCAAAGGGCGGACCGACGTCATAATAAACCATATGGATTAGCTCATATATAAGTTAAGGCAAGTGAGCGTTGAAATAAATTTATTTACTGAAATAAATTACATTTTGATGATATTTTAATTTACCAATGTCAAAAACATTGACAACATAGACAACATATCAAATGTCGAAAGTGAGACATTTTGAAATTTCATGCAAAATGCGTGTCTCATATAAAATTTCTTGACAGCAACACATCTCAAAAAAGTTGGGACAGGGAAATTAGAGGCTGGAAAAGTTAAAGGTACAAAAAAGGAACAGCTGGAGGACCAATTGGAAATAGGCCATTAACATGACTGGGAATAAAAAGAGCATCCTGGAGTGGCAGCGGCTCTCAGAAATAAAGATGGAAAGAAGATCAACAATCCCTCTAAATCTGCGCCGACAGGTTTCGGGTACTGAACTGGCCAGTCTGCAGTCCAGATAGAAAACATTTGGTGCATCATAAAATAGAAGATTTGACAAAAAAACCCAAGACAGCTGAGCAACTAGAATCCATTGGACAAGAACGGGTTAACATTCCTATCCCTCAACTTAAGCAACTTGTCTCCTCAGCCACCAGACTTTTACAGACTACCTATTTTTTCCTCTTTAAACGATACATTTCCTCAGTTTAAATGTCATTTATGTTCTATCCAGAATAAAATATGGAATCATTGCATTCTGTTTTTATTTACAATTTGTACTTTGTCCCAACTTTTTTAAAATTGGGTTTGTACATTATTTAGATCCATTACAGACACACCAATCTATTTCTACTGTTTATTTCTATTAATTTTGATGATTATGTCTTATAGCCAATGAAAACCCAAAATCTCAGAAAATTAGATTATTATATAAAACTTAATGCAGATATTCTGGCCTACTGAAAAGGGGCTCATTTTGCATGAATTACTGCATGAACTACGGCATGGAGGCTTTCAGCCTGTGGCACTGC
>JAOUQT010000009.1:12014675-12031886 GCA_025769995.1 Xyliphius kryptos | reverse complement strand
AGTGAGATATTTTAGCATTGCATAAAAATATATATAAGCCAGCAACACAAGGTCATGCTTAACAATGTTCTATTCAATCAATTCAGTCTTATTTCTATAATGCTTCTTACAATGAACACTGTCACAAAGCAGTTTTTTAAAATGAAATACAGGATACAATCTGGAAGTTTATATAAATGACTATTCATTTTATTGTGCAGCATTCCCTCTTCTTTAAAATAACAGTGTGTAAACGCTTTGAAAGTACAACTGGATACAGTTTTGGAATTTTATGGAATTTATGTTTTGTGTTATTTTTTATTCTATTGATAAAAGGAAATGCTGCTCTGGTATGTCTGTAGTTTAGCATAGCCATAATCATTATATACTTATATACATAATTAGTTGCCCATGACATTAACTTTTGGAGACATTTTGAGTGGGCCCTTATAACAAGCTGAATGGTCTCCATAAACAATTTAAAATGTTAATCGTCTGACTACAGAACAGTTTTCCATTTTGCCTCAGTCCATTTTAAATGGGGCTTTGACCCAGAAATGATTTCTGTATCGAGTTGACATATAGCTTCTACTTCGCATGATACAGCTTGCTCTTGCATTTGTGGATTGACCAGTGAACTAAAAAAAGTAAAATGAGGATTTCTGGAACTGTGAGTCTATAAAGTCACTCCCATTACAGAACCATGCCTGTTTTTCATGCAGTGCCACTTTTATGTACTTATTTACATTTTACACAGCGTCCCAACATTTTAGAAATAATGGTTTTATAATGCAAGAAAATATACAATTACATTTATGTGTCATATCATTCTGCAACTTTAAATCAATACTCATCCAGCTGACAGTTTCCTGAACCCTCACAGTCTGTGTTGACTCGGCTCCATGATTTCACTTGGACTCACTTTACCCTTGCTGCTATTTTTAGTGTGGTACCACTAAAGATCTGTATAGAAGGGGGATGAGGGTCAGCATGCCATGCTGTATGTGTACATAAAAAGGGAGGGGGTGCTTAAAAAGTGTTTCAGGTCAAGGACTTGGAGCACAACATTTAAAGCAATCCTCTGACTGACTGTTGCGAATGTGAACAAGATGAAGTTCAAAAGGGTGGATTTGAAATTCTGAAAAATAATAAACAGCTTTAAGCATAGGTTTTAGATTCTCGTATGAATATAAGTTTTAGCATGTCAGTTTGCTTAATGATTAACCTATGCAGGATGTTAGTCAGTAATACGACACAAGAAGAGAAAGCTTAACTGAAAGCTGCTATCTGATCTGCAGAATAGAAGCTCTGGATAAATAAGCATGTGCATAGTACACATAGTTAAGCTGACACAATGTGTCTGAGATAACGTGAATATTATTTACATTGTAGCTCTGTTAACAGCAAACCGGGATTTGAGATCTGATATCGTGGTATGAAGCATACTAATAAAATGTAATGTTACCTACTATAGCACACATGATGGTCCTTCTGAATGTAATCTTTTGCTGAGGGTTGCATAAGATTACTATGTAATATACCATTTCATTATAAGAGGTAGATTACAGGCTTAGATTTTATAAAAGATATAAAAGATATTTCTGGTTTAGGAGTATTAGCTATTATGGATTGTCTAATTCGCCGATGTGCATAGAAGACCAGGATAAAAGTTCATGATTTATATAAATTGAATCATTTCTATTTTTTAGCTCTCAAAGTTGCAAAAATGTAGATCCTTATATGATTATACAATTAGTTGTTACAATATAAGCAATAATGCATTGTATGTTTAAGAAGCTCTGATTTGCTTTGCATTACTGTTATAGCTGAGTGTTTTAGAAAAAGATTCACTTAAGCAGTGCCTATAACAGAGCATCCTTTGTTAATAGTGTTATACAAGTATACAAATAGGTTGTGTGTGTTAATCACTCACCATTGTGGGACATGCCCACAGCAAGGCACTTTTGAAAGCGGCAGTATTGGCACTTGTTGCGGTTTTTCTTTTGGATTTTGCAGTGGCGTTCACACTTGTCATATTCTAGCTTGAGGCGGATTGTGCGCCTGAAGAAACCCTGTAGGCAGTAAGAGTTCACTAGATTTAACACCAAGTATCCAAAACAAGAAAATTGTGCCAGTGCTTTAAACTGTAATAATTTTTTTAATAATGAAAAAAAAGAATAAAACCTTATTATTATTAATAAAATTTTAATTATTACAATGTGGGTGTAATACCCTGGTTACATTCAATACACAGCTAATAATTGGTAGAAATTAGGTTAATGACTGATATTCCTGAATTGTACTGTTTGGACAGCTTTTAAAATATCTAGCGAAAAGCCGACAACAATTTATAAATGGTTTCAAGCTAAATTCATCCCAAACTAGTTTCATTCCTCCAAAGAAAACCCCTAGAGGAACCCAAATGTACACGTTTTAAATCAAATGTTTCTGTTAAAACTTCTTTAGAAAGTTAAAATTCTTAATCCTCCAAAGACCCCTTGAGGAACTTCTTAGGTAGTAAATAAATACCAGACATGGATTTGTAACTGTGCATTGAGTGCAACGTATAGCACTGAGTCATATAACTTGCAGCATTGAGAATTCATGACAGCAATAATTTATAAAAACATCTGACGCACCACTTTGGATTAAATCCAGACTGCCAATGATTAAACTGCGATATCAGTATACCAGACAAGTCCAATCATCAGGCCACAAAATCGTAATAAGCTTGAAATCACTTAACTTGCACAATATGGATAAATAATTAGTCACCAATAACCAGTGCCAGCAGTGTGGACACTCAAAGGGAGGCTGGCTGGCAGGCACACTATGAGGGCCATTAACCAGAGATTTCTTCACTCCGATTTAGCCAATCTGTCCCAATATACTTCCAAAAAGTTACGAAAGTGATATGATAGTGAGTGCAGGATATCCACAGGGACAGCAAGAGGAGTATATGTGTGTGTGTGTGTGTGTGCATGCATGTGTTGGTTGATCTGAGGACAAAAGGTTGGGGGCACAAGTCCAGCAGAGAGGCAGCATGCACGTGGTCGCTGTCGACTAATCACGGGCCACGGACGTGACTGTCTAGCAGAAACTGTAACCAATGATGTATACGAGGGGTGTAGATAAGTGTGTGCATGTAAGCCGTCAGACAGTGCATGTTTGTGTTTTCTTTAGGTGTGCAATATACAGTATTTTATTTAAACTGGTGCATCTGCACACACGTTACATGTTACATGTAGTCCACAGAGACATTCACTTCTCCAAAACATTCCAATAAAATTAAATAACTTCCTACAGCCATGGTCAGTGCAAGAGACTACAATAGGTAAGACTTCTCTCAATACATATTTGGTGTAAATACACTAATTTAGTTTGTTGATAGTTCCTCCACTCTTACTTAGACCATGGTACCTAAACAGACCCCAAGGTTCCACACCTCTGGGCTCTATCTATCTCTCTGTCGTCAACATTGCTCAAGTCACTCTGATTATCCATAGATAATAGCATATACTAAATATTGCCTTAAATAACATCACCACAAAAATATTGTTTTAATTCTAATAAATAATGTCACATGACAAAAAAGTATGAAATTACATACAAAACGTCTTTAATGGATGGGGACGGGACAATTGTTCATCCTTATTTTCAAGTGAGAAACTTAAATTTAATTTAAATTAATGTAAAGGTAAAATGTCTAGTACTCAAAACAATCACACAATTTATAATCGTGCACCTTCATGAGTATTCTCTAAGTCCGGTAAAATATAATATTTTTTATTTTATTTTATTATACTATTTTTTCGTTTTTTTGCGTCCGGGCTCTAAAATAGGGTAGGTCATGAAACAGAAACAAGAGCTGACTGTGATGCAGCAACCAACTGGTGCACCTTGTCAGTAATCATACGCCACCTGCCAGGTGTTCCTAATCCCGTAATCATTTAGTATATAACTATATTCGAGAATGTCACAAGATATTTAATGTGATTTAAAAAAATGTTTTTTTTTATGTAAAGACAGAGGTGTGTATCCCAGAGAAACAAGGAAGTTGCCTCCTGCAAAACAAGTCTCACCTTGCAGCCCTCACAGGCATGAACACCATAGTGATATCCTGAGGCTCGGTCTGCACACACACGACACTCAAGATTTAGAGACGCAGATGTGAGGTCTTCCTGTCCTGCAACGGCCCCAGACACACCCGATGATGGACTCGAGGCTGGGGTCAGGGAATCTATTCACACACAAGATTCAAGATAACAAATAATTAACTCAAAACACACTGCTGCTTAATCGGAATGAGTATCAGAGACTAACTAACAAACTTTATCTTATGTTGAGGATGTCTGAATGATGGTGATTCAATATTTCAAGAAAATCATACTCTGCAAGGTGAGAAGAAATATATATATATATATCTTAGAAAAGGAATTCTGATCCTGAAACATGCACTGGCTTGTTGTTTCCTGAAAGGAATATCTATGTGTATATTATGGATGTTTAAGGGTCTAAGGTTGATTGAACCTAAGCACTAATACTAACTATAATAGAATAAACTTCAAGTATCACAAGATTTGCATATTACGATAAGAACTGTGCATTAAAGCAGTTTAAAATATGAAAACTAACAAACTAACTACAGAATACTGTTGTATTTATAAAACTGTTACTTAATAAACTTGTGCGTTATCATTTCTTTGCGACTTATTGCCAACCATGGATACTTTTTATTTTATTTTAATTTAAATTAACAAACGATTGTTTTCTTTCTTCCCTTTTTTACAGCCTGGCTTGGTGCAGCACACACCCTGCTTCATAGTTGTTTGCCCTGTGACCTGTGATCTATAACATTAGTTATAACTCTCTATACTGCATGTTGCAGGAGTGACTATAGGCTTAATCTTGTGCCTTCTATTCCATAATCAAATTTTTTATAGTACTTTCAGAATGTGATTATGGTGTATGACGAGATATGGTGTGTAGGAAGCACATTTCGAGAGTTTAATTAAATCAATTGATAGTTATTTTGGGTCTGAAAATTAAAATATATATAAATACTTTGCAACACCGAAGTAAGGTACTAGCTACATTACGTGCACATTTCTCAAGCTGTAAGCTACAAACTACCACAAACTGAAATTCTAAATTATGACAGACACATGTTTAGCCAAGATTCCTTTAAGATTGGGAGCAAGGACAAAAGGTTAAACATGCAAACAAGTGGAAAGATATGGCTTTAATGTAAGGTTTATATGAATTAGATTAAAAAATAAATATTGACCTCAAAAATTTCTGTGCCTTTGACAAAAACTAAAGTAATATCAGGAAGGAATCACTTCTCCAGAACAGGTTTACAAGCCAAAAGGAACTTCACCTCATATAAATACATTCCGTATCGCAGGCTCACTTTATACTTTTGTTAACTCATCTGAATAATAATGTATGACAATTCTATGCAGTTGGTCAATACATGTCGCTCTGCCATTGCTAGCTTCTGACCTGGCACCGTGGAGCTTTCAGAGCTGGAGCACAAGCCAGATGAGTGATACTTGGTCACGTCGAGGTTGCTGAGTGCCTCTTCATTAATAGACTCCGAGATATCTTGCAGGTTACTCACATCCACCAAATCCTTGTAGAGTGGGCTGTTCAGCATAGAGTCCTCCAGTGGAGATGGAGGACAGTAAGGGCTTTCCATGTCTACCATGTTGATGGTGGACTGGGTTTGAAATCAACTCACACATCAGCCTGCACATACAGAAACACAGTAACAGAGGTTAGATTTATACACAGTTATGAAACTATAAACAGATTCTTATGCTGAATTCACACTTTATGATATACAGTGATATACTGTATAAAAGTAGGTCCATAATCTTTCCTCAGCATGAGTACTCTATGCTATATGACCTCATTTAGCATGAAACAAATCTGTTTAGTAAAATTTATAAGAATCAGCGCAATTTCAAAACAGATGGCCAGATTAAGTCTTTCAAGAGTTGATTTTGTTCTTTCATTTCCATTCTTATCTGCACTCAACTTGGTATGTGAGGCCTTGAAATATCCTTATCTCTGTGATGGAGAAGTTAAAACTAACCAAATAAGACTGGGGTTATCATTAGTTAACATGAACCTAAAGGAGAATGAACAGGGCTCTACAGGATAAGGCTAGGTGCATTTAACTATAAACTAGATTTATATCTAGCAACAACACTATTTATACACTGCTGAGACATATTCCCACCATGTGTTAAAATGTGTGATGCTAGCTAAGGGTCCTGGCAAAAGCATCCTAAACAGTTCCTGCCCCTGGAGTAGTAGTAGTAGAAGAAGTAGTAGTAGTAGTAGTAGTACTCGTAGCATTAGTAGTAGTAGTAGTAGGTCATCATAAGCACTCGCACTTGTTCAGAGAATGAAATTACAGAATCAAATAGTCTCAGACAAACTAACTGCATTGACTGATTTTCATTTTGTTACTTTTAGAAAAGGACAGTAGGTGGAAAAATTGTCACTCAGGTCGGAGACATTAAAAGACGCGTGACTTGACTTTTGTGAAAGATGAAAAATGTTCCCATCATTTTTTTGGTGCATGACCGGAATGTCATTCCCACATTTACATACTAACATAGATTACTTTACAGATGCACTTGGCCAAAGAGTAAACCTTCAGAGAATGGTGCCAACAACTTGAGGCTTGACTTGTACTTGCCTGTCATAGATTTATGATTGACTTGGACTTGCAAAAATGACGTATGAGCATGTCTGTTAGGAAGCAAAAGACAATATGGGGAAAGAGGTTCAGAATGTGAAGTATGAAATCATTGAGAAACAATGAGATGAGACTTTGAAATAAGCTTTAAAAACCTAACAGGGCTGACATCAACTCACTCAGCACCGACAGACAAAGTGGGTAGAATAATAAAATATAATAATAAGATTATATTCCTAACAACCAGTAAGAAAAACTTTATCCTGGTCAGCGTTCTGGTAGATCTAGAACCCTCTAGAGAACTTTAGAAAACACCTACAGGCAATTTATGAGTCCAGCTAGTCAACAGTCACCAATGATCAAAAATACAATGCACCACAGACAGGTACCTGAGCTCATCAGTTAACCCAGAACACTGGAGCTGTGAGAGCATAAATAATTCCACTGTGTTGATCACAGTTGAAGGTGGCATAACACAGACAAACATTCATTTATTATCTTCCGATTAATATACACCGGGCGCGTGCCAGCCGGTGCCCATGCAGCAACTCTGGGCACAAGGGCAGGAAAAACTCTAGACGGGGCACCACTCCATAGTAGGGCACACCAGCAGAGACACCAATTCATCTAACGTGCATGTCTTGGAAACCGGAGCACCCAAAAACAGCCCGTGCAAAAACAGGCAGAACATACATGATCACAAAGAAATTTCCCAGGTCCGCTGATCAAAAACAGGTCTTTTTGCTATGAGGTGACAGAACTACCCACTGCAACACCATGCTGCCCAGTGACAAAAATTTGACCATTTATTGCACGATATTTGTTTCAATATAACATAAAAAGATATCCTCTATAATAATCTACTCACTCAACAATCACTGTATTATGATCATACCAGTTTGTGGTTACGTCACAATTACCGTTCATATCAGGGGTTGATCTTTCTTGAGCAACTATGACCATAGACAAATAAATAGAGCCTAGAGATGCGATACCAGAAAATGCTTTCAGAGGTGTACAAAGAGTGAACCATCATCAAACATTAAGCCGAATAGCAGACAGTGGCCGCCCATGTGTGTTTGATCCAATTGGCAACCACTAAACTTGTAAGCAAAACTTGTAGAGCTGCTAAAGTGTACATAGGTTGACTTGTTTAGGGAGGGCTTTCACTAACTTTTTTAGTCTGTTCCCCGATGTCTAAGATTACAATAATTCTTAAAGAAATCGAACTTAAAGAATTTCTATGTAGACACGCGTCACCTTGCATTAAGTGTAGTACTTTAAGTGTATTATCTTAATTGGACTTTAGACACTGATAACATATCTGCCTACACAATAAGCACACAGTATATCCACCCAAAGCTCAAATGGAATTAGTTTAACATATACAGTTTCCATTATTACATAATGCACATTATAAGATAATGCACAACCCTTCTTGCTTACTAAATTAGTTAAGGCCATCCTCACCATGCTAACGCTGTAAAAGTATGAATGTATGAATAGAATGTAGGACAGCATAAAATTCAAATGCTGTGAGAAGCTACTGAATTATTAGCATGCAAGGAGTATAACAGGGTGCATACACATGACCCTGAAACCAGGACCACTAAGAAATGTCTTCTCCGTTTAATCTCTTCACAAAAGCTCTAAAACTGTGCCTGCTCTTCTTTACAATCAGCCTATTGTTCTTTACAAATAAGGTACTGAATAAGGATATTAGGCATGAGAAATGCATTTCCCACATGAGTAGTAGTATATTCCTCTGTACCACTGCCTGAAACAGTATCCAGTGCATTCAGGATAAATAACGCATAACTAAATCTACAACAATATATGATCTATATGACCCGGTTACTACTGCAGTAGGTGTTATTTGAAGGGACACTGAATGAGAACTGATGATTAAAACTAAAACAAATACTATACCGTCAACCACTTAAGCGGTTTGTTCAATGTCAGAACAGTCTTAAGGTGACAATTCAGCAACCTTTTCCAGTTCACTGGTCACGTGAGTGCAAAGTTTAGGGAACTGGTTTGTCATGTGGTACAATCCAAAAAGGGAGAAGTCCCTCACCCATGACTTGTCTTTTTAAACTGTCCAGGCATGTTACATATTTACCAATGTGTTATGATTGTTCTCTGTGGAATATTAATAAAGTGATTTACGTATATATTATCTATCTAACTATATTGGAGCTGAGAGCCTGTGAATACTTACATACATACATAAATACAGGTGCTGGTCATAAAATTCAAATATCATGAAAAAGTTGATTTATTTTCATACTTTCATTCAAAAAGTGAAACTTGTATATTATACACATTCGTTACACACAGACTGATATAGTTCAAGTGTTTATTTCTTCTTGTTATAACTGACAACTAATAAAAACCCAAATTCAGTATCTCAGAAAATTAGAATATTACTTTAGATCAATACAAAAAAAATTTTAGAAATGCTGGACAACTGAAAAGTATGAACGTGAAACATATCAGCATATACAGCACCCGATACATAGTTAGGGCTCCTTTTGCCCGAATTACTGCAGCAATGCAGCATGGCATGGAGTCGATCAGTCTGTGGCACTGCTCAGGTGTTATAAGAGCCAAGATTGTGCCGATAGTGGCCTTCAGCTGTACTAAATTGTTGGGTCTGGATCTTCCTCTTCACAATATTCTATTGATTTTCTATATTGTCAGGTGACCTATAAGGTCAGGTGAGTTTGCTGGCCAAATTAAGAGCAGGGATTCCATGGTCCTTAAATCAGGTACTTGTAGCTTTGGCACTGTTTGCAGGTACCAAGTCCTGTTGGAAAATGAACCAGCATCTACCAAAAGTTGGTCAGCAGCAGCTGATACAAACCCATTTATTGTATATGTCTGTGCACGGTGGTTCCTGAAGTTGTCAGTGGTTGTATTTTTGACAAATGTCAAGTCAGCAGTCTTTCCTATGATTGTGGAGACTACAGAACTAGATTGCAGGACCAATTAATAGCGAATGCAGGTGTTTTGAGGTAATTAGCTTATTAGAGTGTGGCACCAGGTGTCTTCAATATTGAACCTTTTCACAATATTCGAATTTTCACATGTTTTGATTCATGACTCATGATTGCATTAGAGTGTTTTGCTTCACTATCCATTTAAGAAATAAAGGTCCTAGAGACCTTAGATATATTAATTTAATTTTCAGCAAAGCTAATTATTGAGAAAATTATAAAATATTTTACATTTCACAATTACTGGTCCTTAGGTCAAAGGTACACCTGTTCTATTGCTTGTTAACACAGTTATCTAATCAGCCAGTCACATGGTCGCAACTCAGTGCATTTAGTGGTCAAAAGTTGTACTTAAATTGTATCTTCACCAGACATGCCTCTTCATCCTCATACTTCTTTCCTGGGACCAATCAGTCATTTGTCTATTCAACAGAATCATGTGCACAGTCAATTTCGTCAGACGGAAAAGTTTATGGGTGTCTGGCTCCATCTAAATGCCTGACACTTGAACTTCCTTGAAATGATCTATCTATTCTTCATGACAAAACCCTTTCCACATACTGTCCATAAATTCTGTAATAAATATCGACACACGACGCACCCTCATACAACAAAATTACTGCATAATGCTCTTATTCTGTGCAAAACTCTAGTGGGCAGCTCTTTTTTCTTACGCCATAGTTACAAATGAACTGTTGTAAAACATTGAATCCTGTGTCAAATGTGACTGGGGGGAGAGTAATGTAAAGAAAAACATAAAGAAAATACATAATTCTTAAAGATACCTTTCCCAAATGATAAAAATAAATATTTACTCTTACATCCAACACTTTACATACACTTAATCCAAGGTCTCAGCACACCTGTTATAGAAAATTAACATCTTCTGACCAATCACATTAAAGTATTTCAAATCAAATTTTATTGTAATACAGCAATGAATATTTCTTGAGCACGGATTGGACCAACAACCATTTTGTCCCAAACCTATTTCTTTAACTATTAAGACACAGCTGCCCTCTTATGTATAAGCACAGTCTTGGAACTAGTTACAGCACAGGATTCAACACTTCTGGGCAGTAACAGAAAGCAGCCTGTGGCTACCAATGACTTTTCAAAAATCAGTGTAAGCCACTTAATTTATACAAAATCCCAAATTTACCCAATAATGTAAAAACACTGAACCACCAGGAGTCCTAATAGAGACATTTAAAAACAGTTTAAAGTGATAAAAATCGTGAAGCACTACTTGCCTGCATATAATGCCCTTCCTTTCAAGGACATTAGTGCTCATTCATACACTAGTGTTTATCTTACACCTTATTAGTCCGTCAGCCAAACTGAAAGCATACGCTAACAAACCAGACATGTTTTTTTCCATTGCATCTGGTTTCACCTGGCAAAGAACCCCAAACAGATGACGTCTTGTGTGATATGACTTCTGTTTGTATCTGGTTTTATTTCTCCAGCAAACCTACAACACGGGCAAAGTGAGGGGGGAAATGCTACGGATGTATGGACAGCTGTAAGGGTCTTGTTACATTTTCCAGTGTGCTGTTTTAGGGAAGCGCTCGTCATAATCTACTGCTGTGGGCATCACAAATACACTTCAAGCTTCATAGCCACGGCACATGAGCACATTTATCTTTGATCACACAGATTAGGAATACCTGTATATTAGTCAATGCTAGGACTCAGCATTAATATACAGTGCATATAACTGGACCCCCTATTGCCTTAAGAACTAACTGCCTTAATTCTTCGAGAAATACTTACATCAGAGATGGTGTTCTGATTTATTTGGTTGTAACAAGTGGTTATTTAAGTTACCATTGTTACCTTTCTATCAATTTAGTTTGCCCATTCTCTTCAGACCACTTACAGATAAGTTGACCTCAACTGCCATTCTCCTCTGACCTCTTACATCTCAGTTGCCCTTAAGTGGACATTTTCTCTTTTTCTGACCACTCTCCGTAAATGCTAGATATAGTTATAAGTGAAAATCCCAGTAGATCAGCAGTTTCTGAAATACTCAGACCAGACAACTGTTTGGCACAAACAACAGTGTTCAAAGTCACCCAAATCACCTTTCTTCCCCGTTCTGATGCCCGGTTTATACTTCAGCAAGTTTTCTTGAACACAACTACATGCCTAAATACATTGAATACATTGCCATGTGATTGGAAAAACTCGAAGTCTGAGCTCTACAACAAATATTTGTGGACATGCAGTATATCATGGTATGCACAAAGAAGATTCTGTGAACCACAGAAGCACAGTTTTGATATTATACAGGCTGGAAAAGTTTACAATACCACCTCTAAAGTGTTCGGACTACTTTATAAACCTCACCAGGTGTGGTTGACCAACAAATAGCATGCCAAGAGTAAGACGTAATTCTCTGTGAGGTTACAAATGAAGCAAAGTAACTTTTAATAAGTTTTGGTTTAAATAAGAAGCATTATGTATGGAGAATAGAGAACACTGTATCCCAAGATTTAAAAAAATCATACAATCTTTAAAATATAGTAGTAGATTTATAGAGAAGTGCAGAGAAGCGGACCAACATACAATTACAGGAAAGTTTGCAGTTATTACTGTAGAAGGTCATGACAACCTAAACTGGAAAAAAAAGGGTTCACGTACTTGTTCCACTCACGGTTATGTAACGCTGCATGCTTTTCCTGAATATAAATATATAATATAAATATATATAAATAAATGCAAAAAATCTCACTGCTTCGTTTGTTTTGATTAGTTTTATGAATGTCCCTGTTCAACAACACCAACCACTTTTAAACAGTAGGTTAGAATATTTACGGAGCTGCCCTGGATACACATCATGATTAATGTTATGATTAATGACACTTAAAGATTGCAAAACCTCATTTGCTGTAAGTAATTTCAGAAAACAACTCCTAAGCACAATGGGCTATGATAGCAACTTCCCTTACTTAAGCTTACTAACATAATAGAACGCAAACATAAGCACTATCTATATGGAAGCAACACTGGTATGCAGACATGCAGAAGAAGACGAGCAGAAGGGCAGTTAGCAGAACTGGAATGTCCTGTTTGGAGAGTAAGAAACAAAGTTAAAGAACAAGTAGGTCCTATAGAACAGCGAAAGAAAGTGAGAGCTAAGCAAGGGGCCTGATAAGCCTGCTCAGATTTCAAATGAAAGAACTTTTTCTCACGCCTGCCAGAACAAATTCTAACAAAGAATGGAGGAATTAAAGAACCTAAGAGACAGAGATAGAAAAATGCTAGAAAATCAAGAGAGATGCATTAATACTTTACACACTACTACACCGAGTGCTAAAATCAGTGGTATGTTCGGACTTGAGAAGACAGGCTAAAACACATCACCTTAAACTATAGACCAAGAAAAAATATAAAATAAAAAACATATTTGCTACACAGTATCAGTTTGAATAGCTTATGTATTTATATTTGACACACTGTCAGTGGATTAGGAACACCTGGCTAATAAAAGGATTAAGCCATCTATTTGGATTTATTACAGCACGCAAATGTCAGGGAACAAACTCCATCCTTGACTTATGACTATTGGAGCAGCTCTGCTAGTTCGACGCTCACCTCTCGTATCAGACACGTAACCGGCTTCTTTATGACCACTGGCTGAATGTTTGTTGATGGTTGCTTCCATCTTTTTTTACACCCGTGGTACAATGGTATGGAAACAACCCATAAGTGTAATTGTTGCTAAGTCAAAGTTACTCGAGTTGCTTGGTTAACCTATAGCTGGTAAATGTTGCCTTCTTATGTGCAGAGTAGAGATCAACCTTATATGTTAGTTGACTGTGATGCAAACGATAATTGGAGGTATTGATAATAAACCAGCTGCCAGGTGTTCCTAATCCATTTATTGTTCAGTGTAATTAGTATGATCCGAATTTTAAAGGAAGAGCAATAACTCTTCTGCCATACACCATGAAAGCTGTGAGAAATTCAGAACTCTACAAGCTATTCAGTAAGAAGAACCCCAGAAAGATATATGGCAGGTTCCAGGCTGCTATCATTGTTTACTGTACTCTATTTACAAAATGTCACACTATCATGAATAGCAGGAACTCGCAATTATAGTATATTTCACAAACCAACAAAAAGCCACTCCTTTACTACATCATCAAGAAATTGCACAGAAACACTTTGATCTATATAAGATCAGGCTTAATTACAGCATCAGAATGATTGACAACAGCAATACAAACAATCTTTAATACAAGTTTATGTACTAATGCATAGAAATGTGTGTGCAGTCAGCTAATAATATATATTTTTTCATCTTTCAGCTTTTTCCTGCTACCAGGAGTCGCCAAATCGAGTCACCCACATTAAAATTTGGCACATTTTATGCCAGATGCCCTTCCTGAAGCAACCCTCACCCTTCTGGGCTTAGAGCAATTTAGTGTCTCCAATTCATCTAGCATGCATGTATTTGTACTTGCCCATGCAAACACTGGGAGAACATGCAATCTCCACACAAAAATTTCCCAGGTTGCCCCACCTAGGGCTCAAACCTGGGTCCTTCTTGCTGTGAGGCGACAGTGCTATCACTGCGTCACTGTGCCGCCCAGTCAGATAACAATATATTAGTAATATTAATAAGAAAATATAATATAAAGTATATATATAATATATACTTTATATTATACTTTACAGATACTTTGTTGCTCCCCCAAGGGAAATTCTTTCTCTGCATTAACCCATTCTTGTGGTTTTGGAGAACCTGGAGAAGTTTGCTGACCCCATTGAGGCGCATTTAGGGGTTAGGTGTCTTGCTCAACGGCACTTTGCCTAGAGTGGGATTTGAACCAGACATCTTTTAATCCCCCAGCCCTTTACCATATCCATTAAGCCATGGCTGATGCCAGAAGCCACCGCTGATATCAATATAATAGTATTATTAGTTAATTGGTTGTTATAATAATATTAATTTATAATAAATTAATTATTAGTGGTAATAATTAGGCTATGCTTTGTGTATGCTTATGTATTGCCATATGATGAATTTAAGTAAAACTAAGAAACATGAGTTTCAGAATCATGCAATTATTAAACTTTTCTTTATAAAAGGTTTTTAAACAAAAATATAATTTATATATAAATATATAATAAATATTATATATATTTATATATATACCTGTCAACAGGCTTTCATATTACCTTAGTTCAAGAGGTTTTAGGCTAAACTACAAACCATGAATGCTGTACTTTTTTTCACATCTTCATCAGACATGAATCATTATCCTGATGGGGAATTTTTCAGGAGACCAAACAGTCACTTGCCTATCCAACTGATGATGGTGGATTCTCTTTTTTAAAGCCAATTACAAAAGCAATTACACTATATACTAAAACGTTCTCCATACTGTGCACAAATTATCCAATAAATATCAGCATCAGACACACCGTCAGACCATAAAAAAAAATAAACAGATGTAC
Source organism: Xyliphius kryptos (assembly GCA_025769995.1). NCBI lineage: Eukaryota > Metazoa > Chordata > Actinopteri > Siluriformes > Aspredinidae > Xyliphius > Xyliphius kryptos. Next base: position 12,016,727 of record JAOUQT010000009.1, on the reverse strand, counting down.
TGAGATAACATGTTAAAATGTAGACAATTGAGACTGGGGAGCCAGCGACATACAGAAAGTGCTGGTTACACAATGCAGCCAACGTGAGTTGTAATATAAACTGAGTGTCTATCATTTTTGACACATCAAAACAAAAGTAAATGATCAATATTGAATGTTTTTAAATTAAAAATAAAATAAAAATAAAAAGAGAGGTTATAAATAGATAGTTCCAGATACATGTTTATTTATTATTTTAAAAAAGAATGGAACATTTTTAAATAATGCTCTCAGACAGCTTTAAGAAGAAAAGAACGGCTGTTGTTGAAGTGCAGTAAAGCACATCTGCATTACAGGAAGGAGTTTCACTAGGAAACAGTTTCCAGGGTTCTTCTCTAAACACACCGTTTCATATTAACTGCCTCTTCAAGCATAATAACAGTGCGGTCACGTACAATACCTGTATGCCTTTGTGGTTAATAACAAACAGAATATACTATTTCTATTGTTAACTATTTTGTGCAAATTTGGTTTATCAGGTTGATTTAACACAACAGATTTAACTCATGTAACTGTGATTTATCCCTCGGTGTGAAATAAATGTATAAACAGGGCTAGCATATATCATGGCTAGTATGGCTGCACAGATGTGTCGAAACTGAAACTTCTTGCTGTGAGGCGACAACGCCACCCACTAAACCACCCATGCTGCCCCAGTAAATCAGGGCTATAATCTGGGGTTAAAGTCTTACCATATCTCATGCTTTGATACTGCTGTTGCATGGAATATCGGTTCTTACACTTATCTAGCATATAGATAATACAGTTGCATTAAATCAGGATCAATAAAATTAAGTTAGCTTTGTCATGTTAAAAGACATTTTCTAACTTTCAGCACTACCGAACTGAGGATGTCATATGCAGCCTGTTGTCCATTTTCAATTGACCCTGAGCATTCTACAAAAACATAATAAAATTTGGTCCACACAAGATAACAGCACCTGATTGTATTGTAATCCTTAAGAGAGTGTATAAAAAAAAATATAAAGAAAATTGCACACGTAGTTTCCTCTACACATTCAACAAACATCATCAGAAGTGCTGCTTTAAGTATGGTTGCCAGGTCTAACAAAACTATCCATCCATAGTCAGTTTAAAACCCTTCCTTCAGAAGCTTAAACTAGTCAAAAATATATGGCTCTATATATATTGAGTGTACAAACTTTTAAAACTTCTATTAAGATTTCTTTTTTAATTTAAATTTGTATTATATTTTACAATTTAATGTCATTGTTTATACAGTTTTTATTATTAATATTAATGAATAAATAGCTATTTATCTGCTATTTATTTATTAATGTTATTAATAATGTTGTAATAGTTTTTTTCTTTTATAACAATTTTAGATCCCTGTCCAGAACATTTAAGTCTAACACAACTGTTAAACAAGAACAAGAAAAAAATTACTCTTGCGACCCCCCAGGGATTACGTTGTGACCTCCAGGTTAACAAAACCTAGTTTAGATTGTTTAAGCTTGATTTTTTGCTTTTGATAAATGCTGGCGATTACTCTCATGCTATCAAAAATCTATTATTGTATCTCTCTGTTTTCTTTTTGGTTCATTCACAACCCTGATTCCAAAATATTTGGGACAAAGAACAAAATTCCATTTTTTATTCAGAATAGAACATAGATGACACATTAAATGTTTAAACTGAGAAAAGATCATTTAAAGAAAAAAAAAGTGATTTTAAATTTCGTGACAACAATGCATCTCAAAAAAGTTGGGACAAGGTCATGTTTACCATGGTGAGATATCCTATTTTAGACAAGCTGCTCAAGTTGAGGGATAGGAATGTTACCCATTCTTTTCTAAAGTAGACTTCTAGTTGCACGACTGTTTTAGGTCTTTTTTGTCTTATTTTCAATTTAATGAGGCGTAAAATGTTTTCTAAGGGTAAAAGATCTGGCAAATTAGTACGGGGACCCTATTTCTATGCAGCCATGATGCTGTAATTGATGCAGTATGTGGTTTGAAAGTGATAAATTTTGCCACTATGCTTTCACACAGC
>JAOUQT010000009.1:11986236-11998597 GCA_025769995.1 Xyliphius kryptos | reverse complement strand
TTATAAAGAGTCCCAAAGCAGCTTTACAGAAAAAGTTTATCCCAGATGAGCAACGGTGGCAAGGAAACATCCCTGAGGAAATAAGGAAGAAACCTTGAGAGGAACCAGACTCTTAAGAAAACCCATCCCCATTCAGATTATACAAACAATATGTATACATCATTAACAATAATATATAATTATTGTTTCCCATTATAAATACTTCTCTAGACTTCTAGGTCACAGTTGGCATTGATACGTCACAGTTCCCAAATCAAACACATGCTAACAACAAACACATGTTGAAGCATTTAGTTACAGCTTTATTGAACTTGACATCTGTCTTCTGTACCATGTGATAGATAATTTCCCAGGAATATAACATGCTTCTAGATAAATATATGAGGGTCAGTTAAAATTGATCTTAGGTTATATTAAAACCTCTGTTATAAATGAAAGCTTGTGGATATTAAAATGCAGGAAGATTATGTTTGTGATAATATATATTTGTCTTTTCTGAAATTTTTCTGTGTTTCAGATTTTCCATGCCACTAGGGTTCGTCACAGCAAGTCACTTGCATTGCTAATCTGGCTCTATTTTACACCGGATTCTCATCCTGATACAACCTTTACTATTTATTCAATATCTTTAGTGATTGTGCTCTTTATTTTTGATTCAATCTCTTATCTATTTACAATGAAACTGGCTGCAATAACAGGCTACAGCAAGAGAATGCATACAGGGTGATTCACTCGAAAGAGGCCCAAAATATTATTATAGTGTACGTCTTTGGTAATACACAATTATCCCACGTAGGTTTCTTTGATTTTATCTTAAAATTGTTTTAATTCCTTAGAGAACCTTATTCTGTACGAGTGTGTGTATTAACTGAATTAATTAGTAACACAATGGGGAAAAACGTTGCTTTAAAAAAATCTTTTCCTCTAAAAATCCTTAAAAGCTCATATATGTTAAGATTTCATGCAATCGATTACACATGTCATGGAATGTAGTGTATTACTTTTACTTTAGATCGCTTTATCCTAACATGAGTTGCAACAGCTTATTCTGGGCCACTTTCGAGTAATTCTTCCTAATAAATGTTTAGTTATATTTTGCTATATTTGTCTTTTTCATGGATGTGAATCAAATAAAGTATAATTAATAATTTTCTATGCATTTACTATTAATTCATCATGAAACACCTATGATTCTTTTAACTTACAGTTCACCAGTTAGCAGTATGGACACTGACAGTGTGCTTTAGCTCTCGATGTCTATATGGCAGTCTAAACCCTCCTACATGCTTTTCATCTTATAGGGCTATTGTATATGATACTATTTTTTTTAGCTATCATCAAACCATTATCCTTTGGACCTTGTCTCTGAGACCACTCGCATCCTGGAAGAGAGCACTCCCATTAAGAACACAATGTTTCATTACAGGTTGAAAATAAGCAGACGGTGATATGTAGTGACCGTTACTTGTCACTACCGTATGTAGTGACAAGTAAACTCAAACAATGGCATCAAGATGCACTCAGGACTGTAATGTTTGCAGTGTGTCTGCTGGGCACATATGGATGTTTTCTAAACCAGTAGCTAAAGTTTCTATACCAAAGATTAATGTAATACATTGCATCTAAACTTACTGGCCACTTTATTAGGTACACCTGCGCAATTGATTGTCATTTAGGCATGTAGATGCGGTCAAGACGACTTCGGCAAACCGGGCATTATTATGACGTGAAAGGTGATTTACAGAGAACGGTCTGAGGAAGAGAATAAATCCAGTGAGCGAAAGTTGTGTGGATGAAAATACCTTGTTGATGTGAGATGACCGAGAGGAATGGAGAGACTGATACGAGATGATCGAAAGCCAAGAGTAATTTAAATACTCACTCGTTACAACCAAGGAATGCAGAATACCATCTCTGTTGAAAGTATGTGTAACAGAGTTAAAAATGCAATAACTTTACCCTTAATTGTATGAATTCTCCCGAAATTATTGGTTAAAAGAGCTCAAATGTGATACAGTTAAGCATGTTAGTTTGACTACACAAATGCTCCGCTTCTCCATAAATCTCCTCGCTTGCGTTTACCTTACCCCAAGTGGCGCTGTTTACTCTGCTTTATGTAAGCCGTAGTTACAGATCTCTAAAAATATTCTTTATTTGAACAATATAGTTGTATTTATAAAGTGTATTTATACAAGTATGATGTGTAATATCAATTATAGTACGAAACCTATGTGTTTATGATTAGTATTAGCGCACATTTAATAGAGTTTATCACTTTAATCCACCCGTGAGTCGCAGTCTAAAGCAGACAGCAGCAGTTTTAGCGCCATGTGCACTGTGCTACTGTACGAGCAAGAAAATGCTCTCAAAATGCCCTTTTTCCGTCCTTTCTCAGTTTTAGAGCTCTCGTGCAGTCATGCTTACATAATCTCAGAAAGGGATTGTGTATGTGTGTATGCAGGTATGTTGTAGTCTTATTGTGTTTAGATAAGTTGTGTTTAAATATGTTTAAACACTTGTCTATTCAGTGAAGCTGGAAATATTAACTGCCAGCCAGTTACAGTTTCATCCAATATACTGTCACAATTGTCCAAGTAAATATACAATCCCTACATTTTCCGTCATTTTTTTGTTTAAGTACTTTAATAAATTTCATAAGCAAATGTGTACTTGTAGGCCCCAGTGGAGCTGTGTACTCTGCTGGAGAGCTCTTGTGCAGTCGTGCTAACATAATCTCAGAAAGGGATTGTGTATGTGTGTATGCAGGTATAAATAAAGACAAGCAGAGAAAGAAATCCAGGGTCAGCCATTTTCATTGCATCCCTCCCTTCGCCACTCCGGTATTGGGGACCACTACATTGGTGCCATAGCAAGGGATTACATATGCCATAAAAATTTACAGCTCCAAACCCTAACTCTAACCATAGGCTCTAAAATTTTACTAGCAAAGTGTACCTAATAAAAAGGCCAGTGAGTTGTATGTCTATTTGTATTTGCAGCTTGTGTCTGTACTTATTTTGCAGACATTGTGAGACACCTGAATTTAATTTATGAACAATTCAAGCCCCTAGCGAATGCTCACTCACTCTCTTACTTTCATACCCGCTAATCTTGGTCACTCGATCAAACACACACAACAAAGGGTCTTTTTGAGTTTCATCAGTTATACTAAAGCATGTTTTTGGACCATGGGAGGTAACCTGAATGCCATGAGGAAAAACCAGATGGCAGAGTATGTGCATACAGCATTATAGGATATTAACTATTTCATCATATCATGCAATATGAAAATTACTCCACTCTGCAAAAGAAACACCACAAGACAAAATTATTTACTCTTGCATGCCATTATTTATATGCTATAAAAGCATATTACGCTATTATGTGCTACACATAGAGTACACAGTGCACAATGAAAGGATAAAGGGTAGGCAATGCCCCCTGCTGGTCATTAGGTGTTGAATTGCTGGCCTTCAGGGAAGGCAGTAGGTTGTATAGTTATCTCCTGCTGGGGCAAAATAACTACCCAGAAACCACACAACCTACTACCTCATCCTGTTCGAACACCAGAATGTGCCAATAAGGCGAACAGGAGAAAAATTGGATGATGCATGATTATTCACATGTGAGTACTTCTCATGAAGACTGCCCTGCTGGAATGAATATGTATGAATTCTGACTTTTTTCATCTTCCCTGCCACCAGGGGTCACCGCAGCGAGTCACATTATGATCTAGCACATGTTTATGAATACTTTATCTAATAAGAATCCAATATATGCTGATGATGACGATCGAATAAACAAATATTAAATGAGAATTCTCATACCAAATTAAATAGGAAATAACTACAGTTAAAACCATCTTATTACAATGTTATTACCAAAGATATATAATGTTTGAATATTGGACTACACATATCACATTACAGAAATTGCTTCAGGGAAAATAATGGCCATTTCCACGACTGTGCATTCTTCTAATTTGCAACAAATGGATGGCCAATGGCTGCAGCTGGACGCGAACTAGTATTTCTACATGAAACTATTACATTAAGGCAATTTAATTAAACTTTATTCCATGTTCATTGCAGAATGATGCACATTCAGTAAAGAACATTGTCTATGATATTTTGGTTGAATTATAATTCATATCATTTAAACCTTGCTCACATTATAATAAAAAAGCACTTAAACATATAGTGCTGTTAAGTTATTTATAAAGAACATCATTGCTATTACTGAGAATTTAAAAAAATATAATCCAGGCTACAAACAGTATAATCCTATTTGCCCTAAAGAGAATTTCCTTTTAGAATGAACAGCACAGCAATTATCAGAACATAAATATTCCCACTTGTATCACTACATACATATTTATGTCTGCATGCACATTTCAATACATACAGTATATATTCTATATTCACATATTTATATTTGCATGGAATTTATGGTTATACATCACAAATACTGTTCAAAGTGAACTCGTTGCAATGCTGTGATGTACCTTGTCCTGTACATGTTGTATATGTATAACTGTCATCGCTTTGCCATAGTTAACTCCTTTAATGTGCTCCATGGGATAGGATTAAGCTGATTGAGCATCCCAATATTGTGTCACTATTCAGTCATTATTCAGTCATACATAAATTTCAGTCATTAACTGCGGATAAAGAAACATTTAGAATTTGTGCGTTAGTGCATAAACTTGTCTTGCGTACTTACTACAAAACAGATTTGAGCAACAACCACGTGTAGGGGTAAGCAGAATTCCATCACTTAACATGACAACATCACGTAACATGATGATGGTGATATTACAGCCACTTCAGGAAAGACAGTAAGTTGTATAGTTATCTCATAGCAAGGGTAGGACCCTAAAACTATACAACCTACTACCTCACCCCAAAGGACAGTGTAATGCATGGCAGAATGAATCCGGCTGGAAACATAGTTTTCACAGAGAGTCTAATATCACAAGAGCAATAAGAAAATTTTAAACAGTATAAATACAGCAGTATATAAATAAAACTAAACTCATTCATGATGAATTTTACTTACATAAACATACAATACCTAGATACAAACAAATTTTCCTGTCCCAGTTTGTATGCTGGCGCATCTTTCTGGAGTGCCTGAAAATTTCTCTTCTCCATCTGTAGTGTAGAAAAACACAGGTTCATTAAACCCATTTCTTGATCTAGACCCATGTTCATAAAGTTAACGAAATGCTTCTTATTGGGAGAATTGCAGTCTCTTCTGTTGCTATGCATTTTACCAACCAATCGCAAATCTACTTGGTCACATGACAGCATGTGGTTCCACTGGTGATTCACAAGAATAGACCTGCACTCTTATATACTGGAAGCACATTTTTATATGGCAATAGTTCTCTAAAATTAGGAATTGTGTTGTATACAGTGCTAAACTGTACAAAGAAGAATCATAATCAGGCAGTAAGGCAGAATGGACTGGTGCACCATGAGCAATGACCGGAAAGGTCAAACTTTATCAGTGAAAGTCTCGGAGGAAAATTGTTTCACGCTGTCAAAGTGTGGATCATCGCTTTTATTACATTATTTAAATCATGCTGTTGCTTGCCTACATTGTGAAAACCAATACAAGTAAATATCACATGCCACAACCTGGCTGCCAGACCGTACAGGTTTTTTAACAGGATTGCCAACAAAAAAATGGGTGGGTGAAATGATGCCTGATTTACAAGCAAAGAATTATCAAAATGTCTTTTTTTCTCTAAAGTACTGGTGTGAGAAATTGTTTTATGTAACTGTTTTACTCACAGATGTAAGTTACGATGCATTATAAATATATATTTTAGTATAAGGCAAACATGTAAATTGTCTTGTGTGACAATGATATAAATGAAATGGGAAATCTTAACATTTATAAAATAATTCAATAACACATAAAATATTATTTTATAACTTTAGATATTACTAATATATATACACACTCACCAGCCACATTTTTAGGTACACCTGTTCAATTGCTTGTTAACACAAATATCTAATCAGTCCATCACGTGGCCACAACTCAATGGATTACGGCATGTAGAAGTGGGCAAAACAATTTGCTAAGTGCAAACCGAGCATCAGAATGGAAGGGAAAGGTGATTTTAATGACTTTGGACGTGGCATACTTGTTGGTGCCAGACAGGCTGGTCTCAGTATTTCAGAAACGGCTGATCTATTGAGATTTTTACACACCATTATCTCTAGGGTTTACAGAGAATAGTAAGGAAAAGAGAAAATATCCAAAGAGTTCTGACTTCCGCCAGAAATAACTCTAAAAGAACTGGACAGATTCTATATTGAGAACTGCTCTCAGATTCCTTGATCTTTTTTTCAGTCTCAGTCTCACCATGGATTATACAGTGTTATCTATCCAAAGACAGGGTGCACAGTGTGCAAACGATGGGGACAATGACTAATGTTAATAATAACAATAATAATACAAACCCTATTCCAAAAAAGCTGGGACAAGGCCATGTTTACCACTGTGAGACATCCCCTTTTCTCTTTACAACAGTCTGTAAACATCTGGGGACTGAGGACTGAGTTTCTCAAGTTGAGGAATAGGAATGTTAACCCATTCTTGTCTAATGTAGGAATATAGTTGCTTAACTGTCTTAGGTCTTTTTTTGTATCTTCAGTTTTATGATGCACCAAAAGTTTCATATCTGGACTGTAGGCTGGTCAGTTCAGTACCCGGACCTTCTTCTACGCAGCCATGATGTTGTAATTGATGCAGTATGTGGTTTGACGTCATCTGGATGGGAGCATATGTTGCTCTAGAACCTGGATATACCTTTCAGAATTGATGGTGTTAGCTTACCATGCCACACACTCTAATGCAACCCCATACCATCATAGAGGCAGGCTTCTGAACTGAGAGTTGAAAACAACTTGGGTCGTCCTTCTCCTCTTTAGTCCAAATGACACAGCGTCACTGATTTCCATAATTAACTTTAAATTTTGATTTGTCTGACCACAGAACAGTTTTCCAATTTGCCACAGTCCATTTTAAATAAGTGTTGGCCCAAAGAAGACGTCTGTGCTTCTGGATCTTGTTTAGATACGGCTTTTTCTTTGAACTATAGAGTTTTAGCTGGCAATAGTGGATGGCACAGTGAATTGTGTTCACAGATAATGTTTTCAGGGAATATTCCTGAACCCATTTTTTGATTTCCAATACAGAAGCATGCCTGTATGTGAAGCAGTGCCATCTAAGGGCCCGAAGATCACAGGCATCCATTATGGTTTTTTCGCTCTTGACCCTTACACAAAGAGATTCTTTCAGATTCTCTTGATAATATTATGCACTATAGATGATGATATGTTCAAACTCTTTGCAATTTAACACTGTTGAACACTATTTGTTGGCGCAGAATTAGGGGGATTGATGATCCTCTTCCCATCTTTACTTCTGAGCGCCGCTGCCACTCCAAGATCGCCAATTGGTCCTCCAGCTGTTCCTTTTTGCACCTTTCTGTAAATTTCTAAATGTCTCACTTTTGACATTTGATATGTCTGTGTTCTACTGTGTTCTACTGTGAATACAATATCAGCTTTTGACATTTGTAAATTACTGCATTCCGTTTTTATTTACAGTTTGTACTTTGTCCCAACTTTTTTGGAACTGATTTCGTAATAAGGGTTTTTCTTTTACTTGAAATATGTACTCTATGTCAATATAATATATCAAAGTAAGCAAATTAGGTACAAGAAATACCATAACTTTATTGTCCCCATCATTACCAATGGTCCCAGTATCTTTACTGACAGTATAAAGGCATGTTCGAGTCATGTTCAGACTTGAATTCTGGGAACAAGTTGGGGTAGGAGTAACTATCCAGAAATGCAATGATAGGCAGGAAATAATTATTAATTCCTCTCTTATGTGCACTCTCTCAGCTCAACAATTTCAAGCATAGACAATTCACAAGGATAATGTTCATATACTGTAGGTAAACTATGCAAAAATGAAATGAAATTATTTGTATGTTACAGATTCCTTGACTCTTTGTCAAATTAACTTGGTTTTTTATTTATTTTTAAATTGTATTAAGTTTATTGATATCTGCATCCTAAATGCAGAGCCAACTGCTCTGGTTCTTGTTCTCAGTGGGCAGAAAGAAAATGTGAAAAATGCTTACACATTTAAACAAATAAAGTTTTAAGGATTTTGGAAAATGTGGCAACAAAATGACATTTAAATATGAACAAAATAGATGATACGACCAGGTGACATAAGTTTATAAAACAACCGTAACATTACAGTTGCTGTTTAATTACTTTCACCAGTACTATTTTTGGATCTCAGTCCAAATGAAACTACAGAATCCAAGCAAAGAATAGCACAATCTGAATTATATTCTTACATCAGCGAATGATTAGCTAGACTTTAAAGTATTTAACACATAATTAAATGTAAAACAAAATGTTTAATGCAAGAAAATGTGCATTATTAAACCACTAACATAATTCTTGTTAAGAACAAACAGGTCATGCTCTGCTGAGTGGAACATCAGCTATCAGTGAGAGCTCTGAATGCAACTTTCACTAATGTGTTCATAGCCAATGTATGTCACCAGCAGTACAAGATACGTCATCTTGTCAAGTACACAATACATACTTGGGTTTAGAACAACAATGAACCATCATAAATATAAAAGTAAGAGCCATTGTTCCTCAATTTCCTTGCCAGGTTTTATGCATTCACTTACTAAATTCAGCTATAATTTCAATAGTAAACATTTGGTAACACTGTGGTTCCTCCATTAATCGTTTATGACTCAGACTCCTCCATTTGCACACGAGAGCAGCTGCATCCTGTTGTGAGTTATGTAAGTAAAGACTTGCCAACATCCAAGGACCAAAGTCTAATTTTTTAAGAATTTGGCTTTCAGTTCAGGTTAAGCCAGAGATGCACGCTCAATCCAATATATAATGTTTGGCTGCACAAGACCAGACATTTCTCGACAGATAAACACAGACTGCATCTCCTTTTGTAAATCATTTGGACATTTAGTGTAGTGAAAAAAAAATCTCTCGTCGATTTTGAGCAAAGAGCGCTGAAGCAGCACTGGGCACACTCTGATGCAGACAAGCTACATTGACTGACTGAGTTAATCTGTCAGGCTGACACATACTCAAACCACATGCCTTAACTATGCCCCTCTGCCATTGCAAGACAGAAATGCATCTGTTGCTAGGCTATTAATAGAACACTATTCAAATACATTTGACTGTTCAAAGCTTCACAGCAAAACCTGAGATTTTATAAACTTATGCATGGCACCACTGACTAAGACTTTTTTCATGCCAATCAGAATAAAGGCACCAAAAAGAAAGCTAAATTTTAAAACAATGTTGAAAATCACCACTAATGATCAAGCTTAGTGAACACTGTTTTGCATTAATGTTTTCTCAAGCAGCTTTCTCCTATATATTCAGAGACATTCCATGCAGAGATGCCATCTGCGCCTTGGAACTCTACCCGGGCACGGGCCCATGGCACAAGGTCACTCTGTGAGGTTGCTTTAGTGTTATAGGGAATACGTTAAGTGGAAATGTGTGTATAGAAAGCACTTAGACTGTGTAATGTGGGTGCTATAAGGTGCTATATTAAACATAAGTGCATTTTTTAATTGCAAAATCAAAAACAGTGAATCTAATTAGTTGTCAAATATACATGTCAGTCATACAAATGGATAACCGTGGATAAAATTTGGATGAAAGCAGAGAGAAAATTTCTGTGGAGCTGATGATATTTAAAACGATAGTGTGCTGGATTGTATTGACTTGCAATAAAATAATGTAAATAAATGTACAAATAGATAAAAATTAAACAGAGTATATTTTTGTTTTAGATAAATTTATATTTATCGAAGTAATTTATCTTCAGAATTTACAGTCACGGTAAAATATGAGAGAAATAAATTCTGCAAACACTAAAACATTTACATTTTTTTCTATAAAACAAAAATATTTGTTTCTAATTTTACGACAACGTCTCAGTTACTAGCTACTCACCTGTGCAGGAAATCTGAAAGTCTGAGCGTCTAGGACAGGATCATCTTCAGACAACCTTGAAAGCAAAAAAGGTCTCATTTAATCTTAAACCTTGCTAGTAGATTAAAATGAATATCTGGTACGGAGATAGGGTTTTTTGGATATATGTGCAAACTATATTATATAACTATATATATTATATACATATAACTATATTATATGTAAAATAATATGCATTATATAAAGCCAGTGGAATATTAATATTCAAACACACATACAAATAACACTATATTGAGTACTTATGCTTAGTATATTCAAAAGTATTTGCATTACATCACTGAGGTAAAGCACTTTTTACATGTGGAAGAGCAAAAAAGATCGATATAACTGAGAAATACCATATTGAGCATCAATGTACCAGTTTTTGATTGTATCTCGCCCAAAAGGTTTTAAATCGGCACCGTTTTTTTGACAAATAACAAGCATTGCCAGAAACATCTTCCACTTCTTAAATATTTGCAGACGTATGGTTTTATAACTTAAATAGAATATAGTTTCACAGAAAAAATCATAAAATATAGTCATTAAAATAAATCTTTTAGGTGTGCATAATAGGTGGGGAAAGTGTCCATTTGTGTTTGTAGCTAATGCAACAATATCTTCCCTTTAACCCTTTAATGAATGCGATGCAGAGTATAAAAGCATGAACTGATTTTTGTATTTCTATAAAACCAAATCAAAATGGCGGAGGTAGTTTTTACTAAGGCTCCAACCTCGTGTTCTTGCGAATAAGTCTGTTTGCATATTATGGAGGACATACACCAGTAATGCTGTAATAACAGCATATTAAATGATCATAAATAAACTACATGCGCTTGTGTGACTTTTTTTTGGTGGCATGGCAACATATCTGGAATGAAATAATCTAGTCAAGTTTTTATGTTCGCTTACACTTTCACTCCTCGCTCTCTCTCTCTCTCTCGGTCACGTCCTCTCTTCCTTTCTTTCTCTCACACACCTCAAGGATTTAACCTCATATTCACACTGGAGAGATGTAATCTTAATAATCCCATGTGTTGTTATATTGGCTATCAAAGACTCATAATCAAACATTCTGTACATAGAGCAATGCAATAAATAATATATATAAGATTTTTGTTTACAAGGTTTTTTCCCGAAATGTAGATGGATAAGTTTTATATAAAGATTAGAAGTAGTACACTGATATACAGTTGAAAAATACGAAAACTAAATAAGAAAACTAAATAAATTACTTTTAACACAGCAATTAAATGCTATTATTATTATTATTATTGCAGGAATGGTTGCTATGCTGCTAAGTACTGAGTTGCATTATGTTACACTTACAAGATAATTCAGAAATCTCCTGAAGAAAATATTTGTGGGTAGAAGGATCCATTTTAAATCAATTACGCCGCCATTTTGGAAATTAATGCGGCAAAAATCACCAGATTGCTTATTTTTTAAAAAGGCTTTAGCAACATTGGACTTGATAAACTTGTATTTCTTGAATGCACAATATACGCCTTACAACTAAATATAACTCTCCAACTTGAACAAGTTATACACTTGATAAATAAAAAATAACCAAGATAAAAACAAAATAGGTCAAATGTGTGGGAATAATAATTCCTACAAATGATTATTTCATATAAAACTTAATTATGTCCACAACAATGCTTAGATCAAAGTTCCTATGCTCTACACTTGTATATAATGTAGACAACTAAAGACTGTTAGATCATTAATATGACAAAGGCTACAAAAATCTGAGCAGAAAAACACACACACAAAAATAAAAAGCATAATCAAAATTAATTACACGCTAAAAAATCTCAATAGAACTTACAGAAATCTAACCCTTTAGGCTCTATAAGTGGTATGGTTACTTGGCTTCGATTCCTACAGGCCTCTTTGCTTTTCAGAAAGTTTTAGAAATATTCTTCATTCTGATGGGAGAGAGATGATAGAAGCATTCAGAGTCTGAGAAGGGATCTCTAGATAACTGTTTCCCCATTTTATCCTCTCTCCACAGCAGCCTGGAGATCCAGCTTACCCCCCTACTCTTAAATGTGCCTTAGCCCGGGCCGGGGGCTCCTCTGCTCGGTTAAGCGGCTTCAGCAACAATAGGAGGCCACACTGGTGTCTGGGAGGCGTGTATGAAGCCTGTCTGTAGACTAGAGCCTCGTCCGAATGAATGGAGCATGTTAGAAAACATGCAATTAGCATGTCCGCTGAAAGAAAATCAGCATGCAGCGCCTGCCGTCGTCTTGGCTAGGTCTGGGGAACATTTAACAGGCGGGAAAAGG
>JAOUQT010000009.1:11959588-11972404 GCA_025769995.1 Xyliphius kryptos | reverse complement strand
CCCAAAGTGGCTCTTGATACATCACAAAGACTTGCTGTCTTGGTCACAGATGCGCCAGCAAGACGTGCACCAACAATCTGTCCTCTTTTGAACTATGGTATGTCACTCATAATGTTGTATGCATTGCAATATTTTGAGCAAAACTGTGCTCTTACCCTGATAATTGAAGCTTCACACTCTGCTCTTACTGGTGAATTGTGCAATTAATGAAGATTGACCACTTGTCCAATTTAGCCATTAAACCTCCCACACTAAAATGACAGGTGTTCAGTTTCATGGTCTAACCCCTAACCCCACATCATCCCCTAATGACATGTGTTTTTACAAAAAAGTTGTTATTGATGTTTTTTAATCACAGTGACATTTAACAGTAGTGATAATAGTAACTGTAGGCTCGTGTTTTTTTAACAGGGTGATAAACTGTACTTCCTTGTGATGCAGTATGATAAGGGACTGTTAAGACTATATTATATTATATTATATTATATTATATTATATTATATTAAGTAAAATACTAGTTGTTAGCCCTTATAGTGTGATTTATTTCTTTCTATAAAATGCATTAATACAGTATGCATACGTTTAGCAACGTATGGTTTATGTAAGGAGTTTGCTAAAAAGTCAGGTTTCTAGCTTGCTGCCTTGAAACACAATCTATGCTTTGGGCTCTTATCTCCAATACCCCAGCAGTATGATGTCTCCTGCCCACCCACAGTGAATCACACTGACTGTGTGGATCTTTCATACACAGCAGTTTTGCAGTTCTGTCACCATGTCAATGGCATAGGAACAAGTCAGCAGGAAAATTAAATTTCAATGCTGTAGAGGTACAGTAGTGGATAACTTTGAAGCCACTGAACTGTTCTAATCAAACTGGATTCTGGCATAGCATCACAAGTCCTGTTTAAGAAGGGTAAATTGATGCAAACATCATGAACCATGTAAGGGGGTGTTTGGGATGTTAAATATCACATACATAAGGGGCCGAATTACAGGATGGTTTGGGGGTCTGACAGCACTGATGTTGTAGACTTTGGGGCAGTCGTAGGCTTGCGGGTAAGGAACCAGCCTTCCAAATGGAAGGTCACAATATTTGGAGATGTCAATACATTAATATGTCTTTCTAACATATTATGTTCATTCATTCATTCATTTTCCGTACCCACTTAATCCTAGATTTATGGTCACGAGGAAGCCAACGAGTGCAGGAACAACCCTAAACAGGGTGCCAATCCATCATAGGGTGCACACACTCACACAATCACACACATTTACACACTAATGGGCAATTTAGAGACATCAATGCAAACTTTTCCCAGGTCGCCCTGGGGATCAAACCCCGGATCTTCTTGCTGTAAGGCCACGGTGCCGCCACCTGTTATGTTATATATTCAAATAAATTTAGAGTATCCATGCCCGGAAGAACCTTATAATATAGTTTCAAATGCTCTTAAAATGGACCAGTCTTTTTTTTTTAAAAAAGACATCTAAATGTCTCATGATTAGGGTTATCCGGGACAATATACCAATCCCATATTCCAATCACTAATTGGCCAATAACTCGCAATTCTCGCATTAGCATTTTATCTCGGTTTAGCATAGCAGTGTCCCTAACATGACCATCAAAAGAGCAACGGTACTCATTCTAGCTTCTGCTCTGCCTCAGTTTGCCTATAAAATTGCAAGATCCCAAAACATAAGTCTGTCTGCCATAAAGGCTACAAAAATACAGAAAGGACTGGGAAAATTACAACAAATTACTGTATAATTACGTGTATAAGACCTATTGCTCTGTCTGCTTTTGAATTTTTTAAGTCACAGCGGAATTTATAATAAAAACAGCAAACATAGGGGAGAAATTTTAAAATAAATTAAAAACATTCTCTATGGTTTGAATTATTTAAATCTTCCAGTGTGTTTATTTAAAACTGGGCGACATGGTGGAACAGTGGTAGTGCTGTTGCCTCCCAGCAATAAGGACCTGAGGTCGATCCCTGGGTGAGGTGACCTGGAAAATTTCTGTGTGGAATTTGCATGTTCTCTCTCTGTTTGCACAGGTTTTTAACCGGGTACTCGTATTTCAAAGACATACAAGCTATATTAATTGGTAAAGTAGCCCTGAGTGTGTGACTTTGTTTATGTACCCTATGATGCATTGGCACCCTGTTTAAGGTTCTCCCTGCTTTTGTGCGCAGAATTGCTGGGTGGGCACCGGCTGGTCCATAACCAGTTGTGGATAAAGTGGAAGAAAATGAATGTTATTTGCACTATTGAAAAAAATGTTACATGATGTTTATTATACATGTTGTTTTGCATAAAAATAGTTATCATTATAAAGAATAAAAATAATATATTTTTAATAAAAACTAAAACATTTTAATAATGTTCCTATGATGAAGACCCCAACCCCACCCCTGCTTCCTCTGAGGTAAACATTTACCAACCCACCCAACCCTATCTCTTCAGTCAGCCTAGGGCCTTCCTTATTTCCATTTCTGAAAGCTGGCTACAGAATATTCGAATAAGAATCCAGGTTCAGTTTTGCATGAGCTGTTTGAAATGTCTGCACAAATATATAACTGTTTATATAAAACTCATAAAACACCTTTGTACTACAGGCTCAATTTAACATTACCCTTTTTTAAGGTGTAACTGAAATTGTGTTTCAAGGTGGAAGAGAAAATGTGAATGTGGCTAAGGAAGTGAGGAATTGTTGCCCAGATAAGTAGTTGAACAGTAAACTCAAATATTGATGCTCTGAATCAATATATTTAATATATATATATATATATATATTTTTTTTTTTCTGTGTAAATTATTTCATGAACATGGTAAAATCAAAAAGTGTTTATGGGTCATTCTAATAGAGTAATATACTAAAAACTGAAATCATAGTTAAACTGGATATGAAGATTATTTGCTGCTTTAGGAAAAAACAATGCCTATCACACTGGTGTAAACACAGTAAACTAAAATATTGTTTAACGTGTGGAAGGACAGTAATAATTAAGTGTTCAGTAAGAGGTTTGATTGCTTTTTGAACTCATCTTATATTTCCTTTACACAGTCAATAGGAGCAAGAGAAAAGGTGGATATATAAGGCATTATAAGCAAGCAAGACACTGTTAGAATTGTACTGGTTTCCCTGAAGAAAAACTTGAACCACTGCATGATTCATAACCTGACATACATGTAAGTCATATATGAAATAGCAAATACAAATAAGCATGTGTTTTTATGTATAGTTTTATCCAAGTTAATAAAAAACTATTTTCAGATGTTGTAAAACTAGTCTCATGTGTTCATTATGTGTCATTGACATTCTTCTTGAAGCACCAGATGCGCTATTTACATCTGGATCAGCCAGATGAAGAGGAATAGCAGATACAGCGAAATGCATTTGCTTATGCAAGCCACAGTAATGCAAGGCAATAAACAAAAGGACATGAATGTCTAAATCACATCTGTGATTTTGATGCAGGCTGAAGACTCTATTTAATTTTAAATTACATTTTCATAAGTCTGTAACAAAGAAGAAAAAAAAACACTTAATGGAATATTCCAGACACTAATGTGACCCGATCTGCTTTTCTTCCGAGGTAAATATGTTGTTTGTGTAACAGTAAGTGACAATATATTAAATATATTGGAATTAATATTTCTTAAATATACTGCAAATCAAAATCACCTTGGATAAAAAGTTGTGGATGAAGGAATGAGTGATAAATTCAATGACTAAAATGACAAATCTCTGACATTTTATGCTCAAGACTTAAAACTCACTACACTGTAATATAGAACGCTTGGAAGTAGAGGCCTCCAGGCTCTGTCACATATGTGGCAGATCCAGATGTTTCTTCTTTGTTTTGCATGCTTTCTTACTCTGCAAACATAGCTATACAAATGGCTTCCAGTTGATAAAGACTTACTAGTTAAAGTGTGAGAAAGCTTAGTATACAAACCTGATTCCAAAAAAGTTGGGAAAAGTACAAACAATAAATATAAAAGTAATTGCAATAATTTACAAATAACACAAACGGATATTGTATTCACAGTAGAACATAGACAACATATCAAATGGCATATATGAAATTTCATGCCAAATATTGGCTTATTTGAAATTTTGTGACAGCAAAACATCTCAAAGTATTTGGGACGGGGCAATAAGATGCTGAAAAAGTTAAAGGTACAAAAAAGGAACAGTTGGATGACCAGTTAGCAATAGCTCATTAACGTGACTGGGTATAAAAAGCGCATCTTGCAGTGGCAGCGGCTCTCAGAAGTGAAGATAGGAAGAGAATCACCAATCTCCCTAATTCTACGCCGACAAATAGTGGAGCGATATTAGAAAGGAGTCTGACAGTGTAAAATTGCAAAGAGTTTGAACATATCTTTATATACAGTGGATAATATCATCAAAAGATTCAAAGAATCTGAAAGAATCTCTGTGTGTACGGGTCAAGGGTGGAAAACAATACTGGGTGCCCATAATCTTCAGGCCCTTAGACAGCACTGCATCACATACAGGCATGCTTCTATATTGGAAATCACAAAATGGGCTCAGGAATATTTCCAGAGAACTTTATTTGTGAACATCTGTGCCATCCGCCGTTGCCAGTTAAACAAAAGAAAATCCTGAAGCGCAGACATCTTCTCTGGACCAAGGCTCATTTAAAATAGACTGTGACAATGTGAAAACTGTTTTGTGGTCAGATGAATCAAAATTTTAAATCAGGGATGCCCAAGTTGTTATCAGCACTTAGTTCAGAAGCCTGCATCTCTGATGGTATGGGGTTGCATTAGTGCGTGTGGCATGGGCAGTTTACACATCGGGAAGGACACCATCATTGCTGAAAGGTATATCCAGGTTATAAAGCAACATATGCTTCCATCCTTTCAAGAAATTTTCCAACATGACAATGCCAAACCACATACTGCATTAATTACAGCAGCATGGCTACGTAGAAGAAGGTCCGGGTACTGAACTGGCCAGCCTGTAGTCCAGATAGAAAACAATTGGGGCATCATAAAATGGAAGATATGACAAAAAGACCTTAGAGAGTTGAGCAACTAGAATCCTACATTAGACAAGAATAGGTTAACATTCCAATCCCTCAACTTGAGCAACTTGTCTTCTCAGTCCCCAGATGTTTACAGACTGTTGTAAAGAGAAAAGGGTGGTAAACATGTCCTTTTACCAACTTTTTTGAGATATGTTGTTGTCAAGAAATGTAAAATCACTTAATATTTCTTTTTAAAATTTCTCTTTAAATCTTAAGATTTTCTCAGTTTAAACGTTTGATATGTCATCTATGTTCTATTCTGAATAAAAATATGGAATTTTGAAACTTTCACATCATTGCACTGCGTTTTTATTTACAATTTGTATTTTGCCCCAACTTTTTTGAAACTGGGTTTGTATATTATATCCTCAGTCAATGAGGTTTGTCTACCTCTCGTTTTATATATTTGTAGTCTCACATTGGTGATGTTTTTTTTATTTCCAGTGTTTACTTTCTTTATTTCCAGTGTTTACTTTAATGTCTCGTTTCCCATTTTTTGTGTTCTTGTTTGCATTTTTACCTGCACAATAGGTTTCTGAAAGAATGAACAACCTGTGTAAGAACACATTGTCACCAAACATACACTTCCAGCAAAAAGAAATAATCTGGAAAAGAATGCCACTGGAGATATTAGAGAAATCAAGCCAGGGAAAATAGGTTGTCTGAGTAAAATAATCCCTGTAATGTTTGCTCCCCAGATATTCCCTCATAGCACTGATGTATCAAATTATGTCCTCAAGAAATAGAGGTACAATGTAAGTTTCATTTTGAAAGTCATTGAACATAAACCTTGGGATAAAATGGACTATGGTAGTTTCAGGATGAAATCACCTTTGCTTAAAAAAACTTTCCATGCCAGACTTCATGCCAGAGTTTGAGTCTAGTAGTTAAGCAGCAGGGTGGCTACTATTTCCAAGCTCAAACTAGAGCCTGACAGTTTGGTCTCTAACGCTATGTTCATGACTGAACTTGGTGAGGATGCTGATGCTTTGGCCGCTGATATCAACAGGGTTATCTGGGTTAGTTTGAGGAAGTCATTGCTATGCAACCAGGCTTTCTTTATTAAGTTGTCAGAGAAAATATTGTTGGACCAACACTTGACAGCAGACCTTATGATGACACAAATTTACCTCATGAATTTTCTCATGACATAACCACTACAACACCAGGCTTAACTTATCACATTGCTACTATACCACTACATTTAAAACAGTCTCTACAATTTCTAAAACAATTCTTAAACCAGATGGCAAGCCTATAGTCATGCTCTCGCCAGAGGTCAGTGACATGATCTCTACACAAATGCTCAAATCAGTGGTTGATGAGCTGACCTATGAAACTATGTTCCATCCCAATTTTAAGTATTAATCCTAGTCAATATTTTGCCCTCTATAGCCACCAGCCTGTTGCAGTTAAAGACCCAACTGAATAATCTTGGCAGACCTGGGATTTGAACTCTTGATTTTCCCCTCAGTTGTCTAACATTTTAAATAATAAGCTATCTCTGCTAAGACTAAACAAAAATATTATGTACAGTTTGTGTATTTGTCAGCATCAGAGTCTAGCCACATCACAAAGGATTACCAGGCACTATCAAGTCCTGGGGCCCCATATTGCCCGTCTCCAAGGATGAAATCATTTCTGCATCAAAGTTAGCTGCATCACTAAAGAGCAGACTTGCGGGCAGACTGGCTGCTGTCATCCCTTTGGGTGCGTGTTGGTTCATCTTGCAGGTTTTATTTATTTTTATTGCAGGTATCGCATTAATTACTGTTGCTGAGATCTACAATAACATTCTGTGCTGTTTCTTTGTGTGTGCTTATTGTTGTTAGAGTTTGGGGACTTGATGGTTTGCTTTCTTATAGGCTGGCTGCTGTCTCACTTTGTGTTTGTGTTTTACCTCTGGTAAATTGTGGCTAGCATGGTTTGCTGATTTTGGATTTGTGTTATAGTAAATTTGTGGGTTAAATATGCTGAGAGGGTTAAATAAGTAGTATGCTACTGTATGTATATATATACATAAATATATATAACTATAAACTGCATCGTAACAGTATGCACATACAGTATTTGTGTCTTAATGCCACATGTGCACATTTGTGTTTGAATCTGGTAAAGGTTGAAGTATTAAAAAGTGATCACACTGAACAGTATGACAGCTCCGCAGTTGACGTCTCTTCATTGCTAAGAAAAGGTTTTAAAGATTTTTAAAAAAGATTTAGTCTCTTAATAAAATATGAAACTATCTGCAAAGAAGTATACAAATGTATGACGTGATCTGCTATATGTTATAAAAGTACACAAAACTAACACATGTCCTGACAATAGTACTTAATAAAAAGTGGCTTGTGTTTGAAGAGTTTAATTGAAGCACTTAGGAAAATCCACAAGGACAAACAATACCATCTTTTTACAGAAACACTTCAAAAAACATGTCTGTTTAAGTCCCTTGTAGAATTTTTACGGACATTCGGTCATCCCAACAGCCATCTGGTATTAATGGCCTTATTTTGAAGTACATTTTAAAGAATTATACAGAATGAGATTTAGAACAATGTTCTTTGAACTCAATTACTAAGATGAGTGACATACACCTCATAAACTGAATACATAAAAGTAATGGCATTTTTCTTTTGTGTATAAATGTGCTTGTATTTTACCTGATGATGTCATTGGACATTATCAGCAGAAAAACAATATAATTGGCCATGACCAGTGCATTAACAAGGGTTTAATTACAATGTGTACTATCTCCCGTATGTATTGATATTACAGTAAGTTATACATTATAATTTAGACATTGATGTAAGTACAAATGCAAACTATTTAAACACTCAAGTGTATTTACAAATTAGATAATGATTAAGAGAAAATAATCTGGATTAATGCAAGATAGAAAATCAAATATTACTTCAGAATGGGATAGTTCAAAATAAAAAAATAACAAACAGAACAAATAATAAAAGTATAATGAATTAAAAGAATACTCGGTGTAGAAGGCCCTGGGTTCAATCCCTGTGGCGACCTTTCTGTGCGGAGTTTGTATGTTCTCCCCTTTTTCGTGTGGTTTTATCCGGGTAATCCGGTTTCGTCCCAAGTCCCAATATATGCATGCTAGGTGTATTGGAACTCGACTGGTTCTAAATCCAGAAAGGGTGAAGTTTATGACAGGATGTGCATCCGGCGTAAACCATGTACCAGGTCGGCAATGTATCTATTTTTTCGCCATTCGGCACACAGATATGCATATACATAAACAGTCTTCATCCAAATTTTTAGCCTTTTTTGACTTCCACATGTAGCTTCTGTATCAGTTTATCTCTCCTAATGTGTGCACACACACAGACATTTATTCATTCATTGATTTACTTCTGTTTAATCAACACGGCAACTATAGGAGCAAGTGTAGGAACAACTCTATTTAGAGCATCAATCCATCGTGGAACACACACACTCACGGTAACACATACATTCACTAAGGGCCACTTAAGAGACACCAATTATCCTAGCATGCATGTCTGCGGAATGCAGAAGGAAACCAGAGCACCCGTAGTAAACCCGTGCAAACACGAGGAGAACATGCAAACTCCACAAGAAATTTTCCGAGTCATCACACCCAGGGATCGGACTCGGGTCCTTCTTAGTCCTACACCACCGTGCTGTCCTGAAAGTGAAGCAAGCAGGGTTTATTAATGGGGCTCAGATGCATGTGCTTACCTAAGTCTACTCTCAAAGCTAAACTAGCTCTTATTGATTCAACACCTCCTCCACAACTAGTTAAAGCAGATTTTATCCATTCTATCACAAACCACCTAAACTAGATTTTATTGAGATTTGCATTCACCTAAAACAGACTCTAATATTTTTGCAGCAAAACAAATAATTTACCACACATCACCTTTTTTCAGTGCATGCCTCTGATTGTGTCGTCATGAGATTTTTACAATAAATGATTACTGAATTAGTAACATCTAGCAGATGGCATATGATCACTGATAAAGTGCTCCAATTGGTGGCCACATTACAATCTGCTATGATAAAAGGTGTTGGCCTGCCCATTGCAGAGTAGAAGACACCATCTCCCAGCTATGTGTAGCTCCAGTGTATGAGAAAGAGGTGCACATGTGTTCTGCTTTTATAATTACGGTAACACAGGGATACTAATTTGCTGGCCACGTGCAGCAGCCATTGAACAAACAAGGCGAACTATTAGAGCCGCTGCTGAATGAGTCGACTTGCGTATGAAGGATGTTTACCATCTTGTGGAGTCTGTTCTCCATTGTTTACGTGCTGTAGGCTAATTACACAAGATGTTGGCCCAACAAGCTTTTATTCTGTGTTCCTAATCCAGTAATCGTTAATGTAAACCGTGTGTGCAGATTCACTGCAGAAACACACTTAGGTGATATTTTTTTATACACACTACGGCAGCGGCGAAGGTAAACAGTGTGGGCGTGGCTTAACGCACCTTCACTCGTCTACCTGCACTCCTTTACCTGTCGACTGGCGAAAGAACGTAAGATCGGAACGTCAGGACACCGAGAGCGGCATTCGATGCGCTTTGGAACCTGATCGCCTCCACCTTCGACATTCCGCCGGGAGGGAGAGGAGGAGAGAAGGTGCCGAAGAGGGAACTTGAGAAGCAGGTTCACCTGACGGTGAGAGAAGAAACAAAACTCGGCTTCGCTTTTGAAACAAAGAGCGCGACAGGGGAATGTAGCTTTGACCACGGCACGGGCTCGCGTCTCAGTTTCCCCTTGTGTGCGCGCGCGTGTGTTCTACTCCAAACAAAAGAGCGCATAGCATCTTAGATTTATTTTAACTTTCACTATGGGTTTCGGATTCCCTGAGGCTTTAAATGAACCCGGAGCACTTTGTCTGACAGATAGGATACAGTTGCTTCACCTGTAGCTACACGCTGGAGTGAAGTGCCCATGTGAGCGGAGCTGGTGGAGTTAATGGCCCGGGTACAGCGTTTTCTAACACCATGCCCAGATCCCTGACACTCACAAACTGGATGATCAAAGCTCTGCTCTGTTGCGCCATCGTTTATTTGCGACTAGGGTGAGTTACGCATTTTTTTGTGTGATCAGACCGCGAATCAGTTTTTTTTAGGTCATATATAGTTTGTTCATTAAGTAGCCTAGTGGACATAGAGGCAGTGTTTGTCTTGAGTCAGGTGTGGCCCTAGGCGAAAATTTTTACAGGGCACCCCGTTAACCAGCATTCATCACCATTAAATTATAAAAAACTGGGACAAACAAAAAAAAGTTATTTTAAAAGCTCTTATTCTTAGTAATTGAAATTTATAAATATGTGTAATAAAAAATAACATAACGTACAATAAAATAAAAAATTATAAAACCTTTGTCATTTGATTTGAGGCATGTTTGCGCTTGGAAATGTGTCAAGAATCAGGCTGCAATTCTTGCACTTCGTTTAAGTCATCCCTGTGGGCTAAGCCTGAAATGGAGCCCCAAACAGCGCCTATTGTACAGATACAACCTACATGCCTTATAATGCACCTGTACTCTTTTTCAGTGACTACTAAGTTTACAAGTCTAATACTTGTAACCGGTATTAGTACATTTGTGAACTGTTTTGCATAGTTGTAAGAATCATGGTATGTGGTTGATATGTGCATGCCCTCTCTCTGGCTCTCTCTGTTTCTGTCTCTCACCCTCATTTTCTTTACACTCATTAATAACTGCGTGGCCATATTATAATAGCTGTATTACCACATTCCTCCAGTCACATGCAGCAGTGCTTGGAATTTTACAATTACCTCTCACCTGTAGTGTCAGAGAGTGTGAGATTACAAGAGTATGTACAATTGTACCGTAGGTAAGGGTATGATAGTAGAAATATTTATTGTTGTAGGAGAATGTATGGTTGCAGGATAATGTACATATGATTGTAGGAAAATATTAGAGTATTAGAGTGTACACTTATGATTGTAGGTGAATATATGGTTGTATGAGTGTGTACAATTGTAGAATAATATACAGTTGTATGAGTGTGTACAATTGTAGGATAATGTATGATTGTTAGAGAATGTTTAGTGAAGGAGAATATATAGTTGTAAGAGTGTGTAAGATTGTAGTATAATGTACAATTGCAGAAGAATGTATAATTTTAGAAGTCTGTATGGTTGTATGAGTGTAGAATTGCAGAAGAATATATGGTTACTGGCCATTGTACAGTATAATGTGTAGTATAATGTATAGGATAATGTATGATTGTTGCATAATGAATGCTTTTAGGACAATGTATGATTTATGGAGAATGTAGGAGATTGTAAGAGAGTTTAAAATTGCAGGAGAAGTTTCAGTTAGACAGTCTTCATGAGAATCACTGTGTAAACGTGCAAGACAGTACATGACAAAATAAACAGTGTAAATGCCAGTACAGAATCATGCACAATATGTGTGTGCAAATCTGCCGAGTTATCAATGTGTGTGCTGTTTCTGGTATGGTTCAGCTTCTTTGAGGTGTGTGTGTGTATTGTTTAGACCAGTCTTGCATTATTTAAGAGTCTGATGGATTTTGGAAAAAAGCTATTACACAGTCTGGTTGAGATGGTCCGGATACTTTGGTACCTTTTTTCCTAAGACAGCACGAGTGTATGTGTGTGAAGGGTGTGTAATGTCAGCCACAATGTTGATGGATTTCTGGATGTCTGGAATACATGTCTATATTCGAGGGGAAAGAAGCACAGATGATTTTTTGTATATCCTTATATCCTCTGCCATCTGAGATGTAGCTGCTCAGGATGTTCTCCATAGCATTTTTAACAAGACTACCTGTTATTAGTTGAGGTGTGCCACAGTTTTATTATACTTAATATAGTCTGCTCTAGCAGTACGAATTCTTTGCAAGAATGTTCTGGGTTTGATCCTCGAGTTGAATGACCTGGATCAATACTGGGTTTGCTTTTGCATGTTCTTTCTGTGTGGGTTTCCTCCAAACACATGCATGATAGAATGCATTGGAAATGCCAAATTGCCACAACTTTTTAATATGAATGCAACCTTGTGATCAATATAACCTTGTACTTGTCATGATTATTAAATAAATAAACAATAAGCTCTAGCAGTACTGTGCAAGTTCTATACACCATACACACAATATACATGTTATATTACTTAATGTGTAATGTGTGCATGTTGTGTGCAACAGTGATTCAGTCTATGCTAAACAAATAATTTTATTACACAAATGAATAATTTAATGTCTAAACATACCAACAAACATAAATACATTTTGGCTGACAGAAAAGTTTTTGCATGCCTTTAAAGAAAGGAGGATATTAAGTAACAGACCTCTTTTCAGATAACATTGAGATCAAGGCTGTCTGGAATTACCTGCGGGAACATAAGCAAGTGAGACAGTCAACATCTACAATAGAGCTGTGGCAAGTTCTCTGAGATGCTTGAAATAACTTACCGGCTGATTTCCTTATATAATAACACCCCGGTGTACATCGAGTAAACTCAGTGCAATTTTGAAAGACAGAAGGAATAAAGAATAATCATTTCATTTCATTTTTGCTATTATTCTGCTGGTCACATCTGGTGAATTGTCTGAACCACAGAACCACAGCTAAGTTCCTATCAAGTAGAGACAGTCTGAGGCTTTCCAGCAGGCTTTTCAGATATTTTCTAGCACTTATTCTGGTGCTTTAGCTAGAGATGATGTATAATAATGTAATTCATTTTAATTATATAAATAATCTTCAAAAATAAAATATTAT
>JAOUQT010000009.1:11929240-11939941 GCA_025769995.1 Xyliphius kryptos | reverse complement strand
TAAATTTGTCAAACAAATGAAAGTGTGTCAAAGACTACTGCGAACATCTGTACAGTAGTGTAGAGGTGAACAAACAGATTGATGTTCAATAAAAGGAACCACCACCACTGAAGGAAGACATCAATTAGCTACATTAGACACCTGGTCAAGATAGCATTTCAGTTAAACTGCTCAGGTTTGCCGAACCAGCTCCATAAGGTGTATATGGAAGTGTGGGGAATCTGTAAAGAAGACACCATCAGTCTTCATTCCACTGACTAAGTTGAAATGCAGGACAATTGCACAAGTCTCACATGCTAGTAAGATCCAGTTGTGATCTTTAAGTGGATGCAGACCAAGCTTGAACCAGAGATTTCCTAGGAACAAGCTGGATTTAGGCCAAGAAGAAGCAAAGACCAACTGCTCAGAAATCTCTACAGACAACAGTGTGCAGCAGCAAGGATAGCCAATCATACATCAGCATGTTTCAGCATCAGAACAGTAGTCTGACAAGGATGTAACATCTCACTATGTCTGTTCAACCTCCTAGGAAACACTACATGGAATTAAGGGAGGATACAGGATGGGTGGAAAAAAAGATAATCTCAGGTATGCATATGATATTGTCCTATTGGACACACCATGAGAAGAACTACAGGAGCTGGTGTCTCATACTAGGATATCTGCAAAAAAATATAACATGCTGACCAGCGCAGTAGAAAAGTAATGACGAAAGCTGCATACATTTTGGAGATCCTGGTAGAAGGCAAGATGTTTTGAGCAAGTGGACAATTTATATTTAGAATGTAGAGTAACAAATTCTATGGATTGAGCCAGTGAAGTGAAGTCAAGTATGGCAATGGGTGATTGTCAGTATAAAAAAAAGATATGGAAAACATATCAATTATCACCAACACCAAGCTACAACTGATGAAAGCCAAGTATTGTACTGTATACAAGATGGCCAGAACAGAAAAGTACTTTCTGAACTACTTCAATCCTGCAAGTTATGTTAATACGGTCATGTGATGAGGCTCCCACATGACAACATTAAGTTTAATATCAGGACTTTTAGAGGGAGTCAGAAAATGTAGAAGACCCATAATATTCCTGGGTAAACAAAAATTACAACGTAGCCTTGATTGTCAAAGGGCCAAAATACTGCAAGGTCAAATGTTTCTTGTAAGTCTTCCCCGGGTTTGCATACATTGCCAATTGGGATCATTGTCATGCTGGAAGACTCAGCCATGCTCCATCTTCAATGCTCTCAATGGCAGAAACAGGTTTTGGCTTAAAATCTCTCGATGTATCGACCTGTTCAATCTTCGCTTAACACGGATTATTCGTCCTGTCCTCTTTGCAGAAAAACAGTCCTAAAGCATGATGTTTCCATTCACATGCTTCACAGTAGGTATGGTTTTCTCGGGGTGCAATTTGGCATTCTTCTTTCTCCAAACATAACTAGTTGAGTTTTTACTAAAAAATTTTTATTTTAGTTTTATCTGACCATATGATATTTCCCAATCCTCTTCTGGATAAAACTTCAGATGTTCTAGATATGTACTTAAGCCTGCAATATTTAAGTGCCTCAAAGTGTAGTGTGTTACTGATGGTAGCCTTTGTTATTTCGTACCAGCTCTCTGCAAATAATTCTTCAGGTCCCTCTGTGTAGTTCTGGAATTCTTGCTCACTGATCTCATAATCATTTTCGACCACCAGATCAAAGGAGAATATCAATGGCCTTGTATGTCTTCCATTTTCTTTTAATGGCTCTCACAGTTGATATATTCACACCAACCTGCTTGCGTATTGTGGATTCACTACTATTCTACCGTATAATCGGCAAACCGAGACCTTATGTGAGAGCTAATTTTTACCCGAACACCAACTGGAGCACTATCTGGTAGGGGTTCCTAATCCAGTGATCATTAAATGTACAATTTTATTATTTGTAATGTTAAAATTTAGATGATTGATTCGCATAGCAATGCTTTATTTTTGAGTACACTATATACACTTTAATCTTATAAATAAACACGCAAAAGAACAACCACACACACACATACACTCTTGAACACCTGTGAAGGGAGTATGCCTAATTTAACACGATCTTGTAAAACTAGCGTATTTTTACTTGATATAAGGTATTGCTTCCTTTGTCTAAAGTTTTGTGATGGGATTGAGATAGAAATGCATGTTCAAAGCAACATGACATTGAACTGAATGAAAAAAACTATTTGTAAAGTTCATTAACCAGTTTCCCTGTCAGTGATGGACAAGGCAGGAATTAGTTTTACTAGTTTTACTAGTTTTACAAGTGCCAACTGCTTATACCATATGACATATATGTCACCATTCTGCTTGTCTTCATGTGTTAATTTACTTGGTGTGCTAGTGAGCATTGCATTTAACAGATTGATTTTTTTAATGATCTTAACCTTGCTAGTCCTGCAACACTGTAAAACCACCAGTGGGTGCCGCTTTTTCCCTCTTTATTTATTGAAGTATCAGCAGGCACTTTGTGCGAATAACTGGTGGAAGCATTACAACATTAACTACATGTAGATACATAGAACAAATGCTTCAGTGATGAATAAACATTTACGAAACCCCAGACTTAGGAAAGACTACACAGAATTTAGTCACTGGGAGTTGCCTGTACATCAACACTCAAAACCTGTAGGCGTTTAGTGCATACATTGCTAAGTGTGCCCAAGCCTCAAGGTGTAAGTGTGTGAAATCCCTGCAGTCTGACTAATATGTGTTACCACAAAGTGCTCTAGTGCTCTCCCAGATATTATTTTGAGGCAAAGAGAATGATTATGTTACAGTTTTCATAGGTCATGTTTCAAAATTTTATACTTTGCCAAATTCAACAGGTATTGAGGTGGCTTAATGTGGAACAAATAGTTCTAAGTGAATTTACTCAAACCTGCCATAAAAAAGAACCTCAGATACAGCGTCATTGCAGAAGTTCCATATAATTACTGTCAATGTGGATTACATTAAAAAAGGAGCATGGAAGCTATTTGAAATGTTTGTCTTTGTTTTATGATGTTGCAGTCCTTTCTTGGTCAAAGCTGTGTCCTTAAATGTCTTTGGAATACATCCTGGAGAAAGAAAGGCTGTATTTTGGTTTTATTGTTCTTGATTGTGAATCAGTTCTGCAGTTTGTTTATTTGTTAACTCTGCTGTATCAGAGCCAATATATAAGATGTTTTAAATGCCACAGACACATGTCTATATCTTCTATTTGTAAGTAATACAAATGGAGGAATAATGGATACAAGTGAAGCAAAGGGGATCTGAAACATCTTTCCCTTCTCCAACTCATCTTGGACTCTTGTCACAGACACTTGCCACTGAACCCTTTAAGCCACGTGGTTTAATAATGCTGTGTTATTCTCCCTTGTCTGCTCCAAGTCCATTGAGGTTTTTCTGGTCGGTCCAGCTTTCCACTGGCATAGCACAAGGCTATCCCAGGGTGGTTCCTCCTGGAACAGAGTCACAGCATTGGAGCTGGACTCTTCACATGTTTAAAAAAACACTTCGGGATCTCATAAACCACACTACTGAAGAACAGGGAAGAGGAGAATAATAACAGAGACAGATGGCAAATCCTATTTATCCATACACACCTCTTTCTTGATTTTCCTAATACTTTGTTCTTGCAAAAAATAGAGAAAGTAGTTTCTAGTATATAATATATATATATATATAAAATAAAAAACAATGATATATGGAAAGAAAATAGTAATTAGACCACAGAACAAACCCAGAGATTTCAGCCTCTCTTTTTTTCTCGGTATATTTCTGTAATATGCATTTGTTGCCAGATTGACCAGTTCCAGGTGCAACAGGGGGTAACATCCCACTGGTGTCCCATCATTTCCCATGTGAATGCTGGCACAGAATACGTGGTGAGCTGTTTGCAAAAATGTTTAGCAGTGTATATATGTGTGTGTGTGTGATTGGCTGTGCGGTAAGTGTGTGAGTGTAGGTTTGTTTAGGTTGCCACAAGCTGACTGGATGGGGTTTGAATTGTATAAACAGAACAACAGTGAGTAGATGTGTGTCAGAAATTCAAGAAGGGAAGAAAGGGAAAAACAGACAAAGTAGTATGTGAAAAGAAGAGAAGAGTCTGGGAAATGCATTGTAAGTTTTCTAATCCACTTGTATTGAAAGGACTGAGAGAATATATGTCTTTTTTCATGTTCATGCTGTGTGCTTTATGTAGATGATGTCCTTTTATCAATTCTATCTATTTATTTCACTAGATAGAACATATATAGTTATAATTAATATAGGGTTCTGATTGCTACACTATCTGTGTTCCACCGGAAATCTCAGTAATCATATTTGGAGAAAGAGAGGCTTATTGACTCTTCCTCTTTCATGTGGCCAGCATACAAGGTACTTTGCTGAAGGAATTCAGCACATTGGACAGCACCTGCATTACTTTCTTACACTGTCAGTTTGGCATGTTTTGGTGCTTAAGCAAGTTGTTTGTTAGGCCATAAATATTTAGATTAGTTTATGATAAAAAAACGTTTCTTTTTAAATTATGCTTAAACTAAGTATTGTTTGTGACTTTTAGTTAAATCCCTCGCTAATAATATGTTGCATACAGACATCCTTCATATGCAATTCAATTAATGCCCATAACAGTAGATCCACCAGTTTGCCTCACTAGTTTGATGCTTCACTTTCGGCTCAACCACACATGGCGGGCCACTGTGTGACCATTTGGATGAATGTCTGTTTATGGTTTCTCTATTCTTAGTACACCCATAATACCATGCTCCTACTATCTGTTCATGGACAAGTCACTGAACTTTACTATAGCTGTTAAATGTTGCCATTTGCTTTGTAACAGACAGGTCAATACATAGAAGAGGTGATTTTTACTTTATAATCAACTGGGGGAATTTTATCAGTGATCATATGCCACCTGCCAGGGCAACCGGTTTTAGACCAAACACTACTTTTCTAATTCCATTACTACTTTTGCTTATAATTAGTGTTGATGAGTGAAGCAGATATCACAGGCTAATCTCTCTTTCCCCAGGCAGTAGGGAGGCTGCATTCACCTATGCCATCACAGCTGCTGGAGTGGCCCATGCGGTAGCGGCGGCATGTAGCCAAGGCAACATGAGCCACTGTGGCTGTGATCGTGAGAAACAGGGCTACTACAACCAAGAGGAGGGCTGGAAGTGGGGAGGCTGCTCAGCTGACATCAAACATGGCATAGAGTTCTCCAGGAGGTTTGTGGATGCACGGGAGATAAAAAAAAATGCCCGCAGACTTATGAACTTGCACAACAATGAAGCAGGAAGAAAGGTAATTCAAAATGAATTCAATGTTATATTTTATATAGTGTTTTATATCCTGTATTCCAGTGTATCCGGAAAGTATTTACTGCTTCACTTTTTACACATTTTGGTATGGTACGTCCTTATCCCCTCAAATTTTACAATTTTACAAAACATTTACATATATTTTTTGCAAATGTATTAAAAATGTATCACATATACATAAGTATGACACTCAAACTTATGCTCACGTGCATCCTGTTTCCACTGATCATCCTTCGGATGTTTTGACAACTTGATTGGAGTCCACCTATGGTAAATCCAGTTGATTGGACATGGATATGGCACACACCTGTCTCTATTAGGTCCCATAGCTGATAGTACATCAAAGCACAAACAAAGCCATCATCCATAAATGGAAGAAGCACCAGAACCCATCTAGAAGAGGCCGCCTGGCCAATATGAGTGATTGTGGTAGAATGGCCTTAGTCGGGGACACAACCAAGAACCCAAGGGTCATTCTGACAGAGCACTACTTTGCGGAGGAGGCCCGTAGAGTGGCCAGATGGAAGCCACTTCTCAGTAAAACAAAACGTCAGACTGCTTGTACTCAAATTAATTTAATAACATGAGAAACAAAATTCTCTGGTTAGATGAAACAAATATTGAACATTTTGACTTGAATGCCATGTCTGGAGGAAACCAGGCACCATCCCTACAGTGAAGCAAAGTGGTCGAAGCATCATGTGTGGTTTATTTTTCCGTATCAGGAACAGGGAGACTAGTCAGGGTCAAGGTAAAGATGAATGCTGCAATGTATAAAGACATCCTTGAGGAAAGCCTGCCTAAGAGCTGGACTTCAGACTGGGGCCCAAAAATATGTTACAAATAAAAATATGACATTTTGTAGGTTCATCTACAAAGTATTGATCAAAGGTCCTAAATACTTACCATATGTACGTGATTTTTTAATACATTTATTTTTTTTTCTTTATGGGGTATTGTGTGTATAATTGTACGGATAAACGAAGTTAATCTATTTAGGAAAAAGTGAAGCTCTGTAAATACCTTTCAATGCACTGTATTTATAAAATTTCAGCACAACAAAACAACATATAACCTTTGAGTCATTTCCACCACAATGTGTGATTTAGCCCACTCCTGGCATGCATCTGCAGTGCTGCAATCACACGTGCATTTTCTGCAGAAAATTAACATTTCTAGGTTATACTGATTCTTCTAAGCCATAGTCCACCGTATTTACAAACGTTACAGCCAGTATATGTTTAATGTAATACCAGTTCTTCCAATTATGTTACAATGACAGTACTGAAAACGAACACTTTGTGGATTGACCGAGCTTTAATGAAGCTGGTGTACATCATTCCTCTAAAGCAGACATATTCTCTCAACTATGTGCAGTCATGCTGGTATTAATGAAAAAAGACTGTTACACATAATAATCTGTCTTGGATCGGCTACCTTGTGGTGAAAACAAGCCGAATAAAGATACTTTTTGAAGACATGGGCAATCAAGGCAAAAACCAAACAATCAATAACATCTCTTTTGACTCACGCAATATACATTATTTCACAGAATACACTGGCTTATGTTACACTGAAAGAACACTTGATTAAGAGCTAATAATGGTTAGTCCACCTTTTTAATTTATTACAGTGCACAAATCTCCAAAGACAAGGTGTCAAACGTCCTTTATACGAAGGTTTACCCATGACAACTGCAGCAACTCCGACAATTCTTTGCTCAACTCTTGATTTTTTCATGGGTTCGTCACTCTTGGTATACCTGTGATATCCTTGAACCAAAAACCTCTGGGCTACAGCTATCTGTCAGCAGTATAATTTAGGTTACGCTTGCATAGAACTAGTGTTTGAGGTAAATTAAATAAAACCTTGAAACATACCAGTAAAAAGAGGCACTCATCCGCACAAAGGTTTCCAGGGAATGATTGGAGATGCTCTGGCTGATAAGTAACATTCAAAACATTTTTGACAGCTTGTTTTCCTTTAGCCAATTACTGTGCGTTTTCCCCACCATCCTGTGGCATCCTTATTCCAGCATTGGTTTGGCTTGGCTCTGCTCCTCTTGGCCATGCTTGTTTATTATTAGTCATCCGAGAACATAAAATAACATGCACCCTAACAGCGCAGCTATTCTGCATCAGAGTGCACTCTGGTGGCAAATGGATCTAATTAATAATGCAGCTTTTTATTGTGTGTGCTGGAAGAGCCAGGCTTAGCTGAGCGAAGCCCAGTCTGTGGTTGCCAGATGGAGCCCAGCCAGTCCCCCTCCAGTCCGTTGAATGGAATCATGAAGTGTAAAGTCAGTAACAGGATATTATTGCGAGCCTTTTTTTGCTGCACTGAAACGACAGTATACGCTTCAATGCATCAAGATTTTTTTTTGCCTTTTTTAAAGAAGCCATCATGCTAATAGCGATGGCATCACAGAGAGGGAGGAAAGTTTTGCAGGATTTTAATTTACCATATGACTCTGCAATGAGCAGGAGCACTGCTTCTTCTCTGGAATTTCAATTGGTATCAGACGTGTGTGTGGTTTGAGCGAGCTTTGAAGAACTTTGGGCAAAACTGGTGTACATCATCCCTCTAAATGTAAGCGCATTCGCTCCAGTGTGTTGTTGGCATTAATGAAAAATTGACTGATGTGGAGTTAAACTTTATAATCTGTCTTGGATCGACTGCCTAGTGGTGAAAACTAGCTGAATAAAGACACTTTTTAGAAGACACTGGCAATGATGGCTAAAGCCAAACAAGCACTGCCAACAAATTCCCTTTCAATATTTTATACAGTTTTTAATGCAGCCAGGGAACAGACTCCACAAGGCGGTGAACATCTCCATATGCAAGATGACCCATTCATGCTGCAGCAGCTCCAATTAATTGTCTTGCTATTTTGTCACTCATTCATGATCCATACATGGCTGGCCACTGTGTGATTTTCAGCTTGATGTTTGTTGTTAGTTCCTCTATTCCTGGTACACCCATGATACTGTGTTATGGGCATACAAGTGCAGCTGTTGCTGAAATTTGTCCACAGTTGGGGTGGCATTGTGGTGCAGTGATTTGTGCTGTGACCTCACAGCAACGAAAGAAATTTCGTTGTGGACTTTGCATGCTCTCCCCAAGATTGCTTTTACTCCGGGTGCTCCGAGTTTACTCCGGGTGCTCCAGTTTACTCCCACTGTCCATAACCTGCCTGCTATGTAAAAAGGAATTGCTAAATTACCATTGACTTGTGTATAAATATGTGACTTTGTGTATATGATGAAGCCTGTGTATGAGTATGACCTTGTTCCTGGCCTTAAAAAGTATATAATTATATACATAAAAGATATAAGTAGCAGGCGGTTGATTCCTCAGGGCTGACAACAGCTGACAGGAGATTGGTATGCTTAGTCAGTCTATCCCTATCCCACAGAGCACATCTGTGCAGCCAACCATTGCAAGTAAAGGACAGCGTATGACATGATATCAGTTACACACAACACCCTGGATAGCTTAATAGGTAGAGTGGGTGCTACCAGGAAAAGTACCACCTGGGGATTCACAACAGCGGACAATATATTATAAGGCTCAGTCAGCTTAACCGTGCAGCCAGCCATCCCAAACATTGACACATTTTACTGTATTGCAATTTTTTAGTTGCTCTATTGTAATCTGTTTTTTCAATCACTGTTTTTCTCAGGTGTTAGAAGAGCGAATGAAGCTGGAGTGTAAATGCCATGGTGTGTCAGGCTCCTGCACCACAAAGACATGCTGGACCACCCTTCCGAAATTTAGAGAAATTGGCTACGTGCTAAAGGACAAGTATAACAGCGCGGTCCATGTGGAAGTAGTTCGAGCCAATAGACTACGCCAGCCTACCTTCCTCAAGGTGAAGAAAGCGCATGGCTATCAAAAACCAGAAGAGATGGATTTGGTGTACATTGAGCGATCACCTAACTACTGTGAGGAGGACACCAAGACAGGCAGTGTAGGGACGCAGGGCCGTTTATGTAACAGAACATCTGCACATACAGACGGCTGCGACCTTATGTGCTGCGGCCGGGGATACAACACTCACCAGTACACCAAGGTGTGGCAGTGTAACTGCAAGTTTCAGTGGTGCTGCTTTGTCAAATGCAACACCTGCAGTGAGAGGACGGAGGTATTCACTTGCAAATGAGCAAGTGTGTAATAAAAGACTTGTACGAACAGTTTAGATGGAACACATGCTGAGAGAGATATTTTTTTTTAAATATATAAAAAATACAAGAAACCAAATGGGAATATTACACTCTTCAGCTCTTCACAAGCATTGGTTTGCACAGCATAAAGTTTATATATACTTCCTCACCGAGGTGAAATGCTAACCTCAGTAGGTACCAGTCCAGCTTTTTAACAGGATTAAACTACCAGAAGCTCATGCACTGAAGTATCCATACTGATTCAAAAAAGGAACAACGGACAAATGCATCTTGTTGGGTGTAGTTTTTTACACATAATGAAATACAGATAAATAAAGGACCAAATGGATGCTACAATAATTTGGATAGGGCCCTTTAAACTAATTGGTAAATAATAAAAATAATTGGTAAATGTAACCTCACTTATAATATAGGGCTTAAAAGATAATGAACATTTAAACATGTGATCCTAAGCTCTGTATAGAAGAAAAGACTCAAAGACAGAATAACTAAAATTCTTGCTATAAGAGGTTTCTACTACCAACTGGAACGTAGTGGGATATCTTAGTTGTCCAGTCACACTGGAACTGTATGTTTGAACACTGAAATTGTTTATTTATGTTATAGTATCTTAAAAAAGCAAAGCACTAACGGGTAGAAATGTCTTATTTGTACTAAATGTAAATAAAAAGAGAAAGATTTGGGCAAAAAGTTGTACAAACTTCTGACTGAAAGTGACTGACATATTTCTAAAGACAATTAAACGTAAAAAAAGTCAAGTGACAAATCTCTGTTTTCCAAAGATGGTTTAAATAGCACTAATGCTGACACAAAACCACTCATTAGCACAATTTTCAGTTTTTTTACGCATTTATTTGATATTTGGTTCCACTTTGCTAAGCCACCGTGTCGGTTAAGGTAGTGCACAAAATCGTACTTGAAAATTATACAATGGCTGAAACAGTTTAATTATATTTTCACAACTGCATTGATATTTTAAAAACTGAACAACTTTACATAGACTTACCTTTTGATTTCATTCGAAAGAGAATCCCAAGCACTGTAGTTTACCTTCAGAACTGCCCTAATTCTTTGTGGCATACAGGGCTTAGTCAGTGAAACTGAAACACCTGTCATTTTAGTTTGGGAGGTTTCATGGCTAAATTGGACAAGCCTGGTGGCCAATCTTCATTAATTGCACA
>JAOUQT010000009.1:11859448-11878039 GCA_025769995.1 Xyliphius kryptos | reverse complement strand
CTTCTTTGCCAACCTCTTCCTTTGAATAACCTCCTGCACTTCCTTGTTCCACCACCAGGTTTCCTTGCTGTCTTTCACCTGTCCAAATGACACAACAAGTACTTTCCTGCCTGTCTGTCTAATCACTGTTGCTGTTGCTAACCAATCATCAGGTAGCTCTACTACCCAAAGCCTTTGTCAACTCCTTTCTAAACCTCTCACAGTATTCCTCCTTTCTCGATTTCTACCATTTGTCCTCTTCTCTTCATTTGCTCTCTTACTCTTCCTTACTACCAGATTCATCCTGCAAACCACCATCCGATGTTCCCTGCCACTAATCCCTGCCACCACCTTTACAGTCTCCCATATTTTTCAAGTGACCTTGTCTACAAAATAAGTAGTCTACCTGTGTGCTCCTGCCTCCACTCTTGTAGGTCACCCTGTGCTCCTCTTTTTTTGGAAATATGTGTTTACCATAGCCATGTCCATCCTCCATTGCAAAATCCACCACCATTTGTCCTTCTAGGTTCCTATCCTTCACACCAAACTTGCCCATAACCTCCTCATCTCATTTGTTTCATTTACCAACATGCCAACAAAAATCTTAACCAATCACCACTCTCTCCTCTCTGGGAATGCTCTCTATCACTCTGTCTAGCTTTCTCCAGAAACTCTTTCTCTCACAGCCAACTTGTGGTGCATAGCCACTGACATTAACCATTACACCTTCAATTTCTAATTTTAAATACATTTGTGCGGAGGCTGGATACTTCAACAAGACAATGACCCTAAATACTGCTTCAAATTTATTAAGGCATTTATGCAGAGGGACAAATACAATTTTTGGAATGGCCATTTTTGTGCCCAGACTGGAATATTGTTTAAAATATGTGGTGGGATTTAAATCGGTCAGTCCACGCTTTAAAACCATCAAACCTGACTGAACTGGCCCAAAAATAAGTTTGACCAGGATCCAGACTCTCATTGGAAGCTATAGTAAGTGTTTGGCCACTGATATTTCTGCATAATTTTAAATAATAAATAATTATTTAAAACTTTCTGTAATTCATATAAACCTTATTTCACATCTTAAATATCACTGTGTTCTTTGGAGGTGAAGAACAGGTGCTGGTCATAAAATTAAAATATGAAAAGGTAGATTTATTTCTCAGTAATAATCTAAACAATAAACTTGTATATTATATGCATTCATTACACACAGACTGATATATTTTAGGCGTTTATTTCTTTTAATTTGATGATTTATAACTGACAACTACAACCCAAATTTAGTATCTTTGTGAAAATGTTCAATATTGAAGCCACACTCTAAACAGCTTACTAACACCTGCAACAGCCATTAAATGGTGCACAATATTGGGGAAGACTGCTGACTTGACAGTTGTTTAAAAGACAATCTCTGACACATTGCGCAAGCATGGCAAGACACAAAAGGCCTTTGCTTAAGAGTCTGGCTGTTTACAGAGCTCTGTGTCCAAACACATTAGTATAAATGTAGTATATACAAGCAATAGGGATAAAAACACCCTGGAGAGGATTGTGAAACAAAATCTATTCAAAAAATGTGGTGGAGATTCACAAAGACTGGACTGCCTCTGAAGTCAGTGCTTCAAGAAACACTGTGCACAGACATAAGCAATTCATGGGTTTCAGCTGTTGTATTCCTTGTGTCAAGCCAATTTTGGATAAAAGACAGAGTCATAAGTGTCTAAAAACATAAGGGACTGGACTGCTGCTGAGGGGTCTAAAGTTAATTTCTCTCATGAATTTAGCATTTCCAAGGTACCAGAGTCTGGAGGAAAAGAGGAAAGGCACAGAATCCACGTCACTTTGAGGTCTAGTTTAAGGTTTCCACAGTCAGTGATGGTTTGGGAAGCCATGTCATCTGCTGGTGCTGGTTCACTGTGTTTTTTGAGGTCCAAGGTCAACGCAGCCGGCTACCAGGAAGTTTTAGCCCATCTCATGCTTCTTGCTGCTGACCAATTTTTGGCCCCACTGTACTTAAATAAACAGCCATTTACTTTAGCAGTTTCTTTTGTGGGAGGGGGTGTTATATATTTGTTATAAAAATAAATATGTTTGACTGGATATCTGAAATATTATTTACTGCTGTCAGTGGTGACAGTCTGTCTATTTCACATGCTCTATTTTAGGAGGAGTAGAATATGCCACCTGTTCCCCTTCTTCTGGGGTTTTGGCAGGTTATTTCCCTGTGTAGCACAACAGTTCACGGGCTGTACTTGAGCAGAACCATTCAGAAATTTCTGGCAGCTGATGCAGAAAAATATATAGATATTAATCCGGCACTTTTACTTTGTTGAAAATTTCCTGAGCTTTGGAAGTGACATGGCTGAAGCAGCTTCCTCAGAGGATCAGTTAGGGGTTGAAGCTTTATTGGATGAATTTGGTGGAATCATTAAAACAAGATCAGGTAAGTACTTTCCAATATTATCATCATTCTTTAATATTGTTTTTATTAAACATTGATTCCATGAAGTAAAAGATGAACAATTTCATATTTGTAGGTTTAAT
The DNA here is from genome assembly GCA_025769995.1 of Xyliphius kryptos. Lineage (NCBI taxonomy): Eukaryota > Metazoa > Chordata > Actinopteri > Siluriformes > Aspredinidae > Xyliphius > Xyliphius kryptos. Next base: position 11,875,507 of record JAOUQT010000009.1, on the reverse strand, counting down.
ATGGTATACAGTTGTAAGTTGTAATCTAAAATCAGCAATAATTCTAAAATCTTCTGAGTTCTTTAGATGCACATACTTTTATTAAATATTTACTGTCCTATACCAGAACCCAAATTCTAGTTAGTATATGAAGAGAGTTATATTTACTCTATTGTTGACATATGACATTACAGTACTTATTATAGCCGCAGTTGCCTGGTGTAAAATTTCACGAGACCTTGTTCTGGACATGATGTATCTTGAAGTATTTAAACTATTAGAACTGACAGAAATGACCACATTCGATTACATACAGAAGAATCCATTGTTCCTTCTCTTTTTTTCACTTTTTTCAGTTTTAATTTTCTGGATTGTATGCAAACCGCAATGCTAAAAAATTAAAGTACAGATTGAGAGTTAAATAACACAGGTGTCAAACTAGTCTACTTTTAAAGTTTTAATCAATTTAATACTAAATCTAGTAGTAATCAAATGCAGAGACAATTACACAATGTTAAAAAAATAGTAAATAAATTTGTATATGATGTGATTAAACGTGAAATATTGTTTGACACACTTCGAGTCTTGAGTATGGCAGTTGATGTCTTTGGTTTGCAATTCTATCCACCTACTTTTCATATATAGCCACTGTAAAATGCCACCATCTGTTGTAAAGCATTGCGTTTCAGCCTTTAGAAGACTATAAAATATTTTGTTAACCAATGTGAAAAGTGTGCAAGCAGGTGACTGTGAATTTGAACTGCCTGGATGCAGTAGGATAGAGAGCAGAGGAATGCAAGGGTTTAACCAGGAGCCAGGTCAAAAGACAATGAGCAATAAATCTAAGCAGCAGGCAGTGCATACAGTAACATCTGCATTAAATATGTCTGTTACATCAAACAAATAATAATGATCCATGCTCACAACATGAAAATATGTTGTAGTAATAATAATAAATAATAATAATAAATGCTTAATGGGATCATGTCCTGGAAAGCAGATGGAGAAACAGTAACTGAGAGTCCATTGGAAAAAAATTAAAAGTCAACCATTCTACCTAATATAGCCCCTCCATTTCAACGTGAATCCAATAGCACCACAACAGGAACCTGGGGTCTCCAGCACAATCTGAGTTGAAGTTTATCAGAAAGACCTCTGGCCTTAAAAAGTGGGACCACAGGGCAGGCGTGCTCTCCAAGTTTTTGGGAAAAGAAGAAAAAGAGAATGGGGCGACACACAAAAGACACTCAGAATGTGATGATTCATAAACCACACCCACCTTCAATCTAGACAATACAAAATTTTAAGTGCTAAACACAGAACCAACACAGATCGGAAACAGAACATGAAACACAAAGAGGAACAAGCTGGGGCTTGAGAGCAGACAAAGGAAAAGGATGATACTAAAGCTCAGGAGCAGAAAGACATTCTTGCTGATTAGATAACAATGCGTTCAAGGTATGTACCTGATGTGGTGGTACCCGACAGTGAGTGTCAGAGCTGTGCATATCAGTCTATATTTCAATGAACATTGCAGAGGATAAACATTAATAATATATAAGCATCACTGGCATGTAATGAGGCAGGATTACTAGTACATGTATATACACTCACTGACCCCTTTATTAGGTACACCTTTTCATTTGCGTACTAACACAAATATCTAAATAGACAATCACCTAGTCACAACTCAATGAATTTATAGTCATGTAGGGGTGGTCAAGACAAATGCTGAAGTGTAAACCTAGTAACAGCATGGGGAAGCAAAGTTATTAAGTGATTTTGAACATGACATGGTTGTTGTTTCCAAAAGGGCTGGTTTGAGTTTTTTAGAAACTGCTAATTTACTGGGATGTTCATGCACAACCATCTCTAGTGTTTACAAAGAACAAAGAATGGTAGGAAAAAATATATAGTCTGGGGCAGTTGTGTGATCAAAAGTGCCTTGTTGTAAGAGGTCAGAACAGTAACTTAAATAACCACTCGATACAAACAAGGAATGAAGAATACCATCTCTGTTGAAAGTATGTCACAAAGAATTGAAATATTTCTGAAGGCAAAAGGGAGACCAAACTTTTACAAGCAAGGTGTACCTAATAAAGTGGCCGGATCTTATAATAAACAATTGTCTACCTGCATCTTAATAACTGTATATATTTAATATCTCAAATCTGCATTCTTTACACACACGCATATTGGTATTAGGCCAAGGAAGAAGATTAACTTTAAAGAATCTCAGAGAAAGTTTGATCATTTTTAAGCTCTGATGAAGAATATTCAAATTTTGTGATTGCACATTCCTTGAATAATTTATAATTTTTTTAAAATTTCATTATGAATACAAGTCAAATAAAGATGTACCACTTCAATTGATATAAAATCAAGGAACATTATAATTTTTCATGTATACTTTGACCAGTGCCCATTGAGAGCACACAGCGCTGGAAACACATATTTAGTGTTAAGTACTATTCATCTGATTTACATTTATGAAAAGGATCTCTCTGATGACCACTGATGACACAGAAAAATCCGAACAACCACGCTCCTTCAGATTGCAGTTCGAATGAACAATATGTCACGTCATAATCGCTTTCCTAATCTTGTGTCAGCTGTTAGGGCAATTTAGCAACACCACTTAACCTACAGCATGTTTTTGGGCTGTGGGATGTAGGTGTTTATTTTCTACTATACTGTTTCATTACTACTATACTGTATCTCCAAACATTATCCCTGTGAGAAAAGGTTACATCTGGAAACAAGATATAATAAAGGCTGCTCATGTTAATGCAAAATAAATAAATAAAATATAAGACAAATAAATAATAAAACAAATGCATTTTGATAATTATTATATAGAAACATTAAATTATTGTGATGAGTGTTACAGTATACAGAATAATACTATAGCAACATTAATGTTGTTAAAATAAAATACTGTAAAAAGTGTATTCACCGGAAATAATAATCAGCGCATGATAAAATGTATAGTAAATTTAAGTTGATCTAACATTGTCTTACAGTATTAAAAATATTTAATCTAATTTTAATATATGATAAACACTACATGAATAAATCATTCAATTCATTGAAAATTCATTCAAAGCATATCTCCCATGTGAAAAGTAATTGATCCCATACAGCTAATTATTGATATTGCCATACTTATGTTGGTTAATAACAGATATAATTAAATGTCTGCAATATCTTGTAATAAATCTTTTACAAATCTGTGGATGAATTTTTGCCAATGCAAATTGTTTACCTTAAGCTACAACATTAGAGGAGTTTTTGTGAATTAACTGCTCATTTAAGTTCTTGCCATGGCATTTTAATGGAATTTCAAAGTTAATGTAGCTAAACTTTTAATTTTAATGTTTATTGTAAGACACCTCAGACTCGGACTTTCATGTGAGCTATCATTCTTGATCCTTCTACTGTATCCAACTGCTACTGAGCTTTATATCCCAAACTAAGGGTTGGATATTTTCCTTTAGGATTTTCAGATAGAGAGCAGAATTAACCGTCCAGTCAGTAAGAACAAGTCTGCAAGGCCACTTTTTAACATTCTCTTAGTTCACTCTCTTCATGTTTTTCAGTTAGGGTTGCAGTGTGCACACAATTAGGTTAATTAATCACTTATCCGTTCATTTCTTTACCCACTTAATCCTAGTTCATGTGGAGTTTTAGGGCTGCAACTCTGGGCGTGAGGGCAATCACGGTGCCAATTCATTATAACATAATCACACACACATTCATACACTAACAGGCAATTTAGGGACACCATTTAACCTATCATGCATGACTTTGGAATGCAGGAGGACACTGGAGCACCTGGAGAAAACCTGTGCGAACACAAGGAGAACATGCAAACTCCACGTAGAAATTTCCCTAGTCGCCCCACCCGAGGCTTGAACCCGGGATCTTCTTGCTTTGAGGCCACAGCACTATCCACTGCGCCACTGTGCCGCCAATAATTAATCAATTCAATAGTTTGCGTTGATTAATTTTGTGTTAAAATTTATTAAACATTATTCAATGTGGTGCAATTTGTATTGAAGGCATTAGTGACTGTTAAGTAGTAAAGAATCATGTAGGATTTAACTCAGATTGTGCTAGTTATAAGTAGATTATTTACATATGGACAGAATATGTACTGTAAGTAAAATTTTCGCCTTGTAAAATAAAATTATATACATTTAGTAGGGATTATTTATTTAAATATGTTTTAGTTACATAAATTTAGAAGCTAAAATCTAATGTGATTCCCAAAATGTGTATTTTTTATTATTCTTTTTGTTGATTTTACTTGTGATTTCCTTTAGTGCACTATACAACCTGTAATTTTGCTATATGCAGAACAGTTAACACCTGCTTTCCAATTCTGGTCCTGGGTGAAGTTATTATATCTGATGTCTTTAATGTGGTGTGTTTAGACCAGTGAATGGCACACACTGTACATTCACAAACCCTCAAGTTGATTAGACACCGATTTCCCCTCGGTCAGGTGTGAATGTAAGTAAGTGGATTTCTTCCCTTCCCGACTTGTGTAACATAAACGTGACCGTGTGTACAATATGATAAAACGAACTGGCAATAAGCCTAGTGAAGGTAGTGCAGCTGCCTCACAACAACAAGACCCTGGGTTCCAGTAAGGGTCTGCTCTCTGTGTGGAGAATATTCTTGGCGATTCACTTATCTTGTATCCAAGTATCGTGAATTAGAAGATACCACATTCTTTCCCGGTGCGACCCAGTGACTGAGAGTGTAACGCGATGTTGGCTCATGGCAAAAATCCAGATTTTCGGGAAGACAGTGCGAAAGAAAACACGTTGTTTAAAAAATGTCAAAAACATTTAGGTTCGGGCTTATTTAAAATGTAATAATACTGTAATTATTGTAACAATCACAAACAATCACGTCTAAAATGGTCTGCTTATATTTAAAGCCACGCCCCCTGCACGACCAGTCGTCTGTCTCTTGGCTGCACACTGAATGTAGCGTGGTAACCTGAGTAAATAACTCAAAACAAACTGGCAATATGTCGCCGTAGTGTTACTGAGAAGAGTGTGTGAGGAATGTACGAGGCGCGGAGAATCGCGATGCTGGTGTAGTTGAATAATGACCGGAGTCGGGAGTGTGTTGTTTCAGGTAACACTGAGTGACGGCATGATGAGAAAGTGGATGTGCAGAGCTCAGTTCAGCTGGTACCATACACGGGCAAAGTCTATTATAGACATCAGTAGATTAAACATCAGTCTGTTTGTCGTATAGCGAGATTCCCTCGGAGCAGAGAGTGCGTATAACACCTTTAATAAACCGCGCGACTATAATCATATGCCGTGATTCCTATTATAGATGAATATTCAGAGAAATGTTGCTTCTAATTTAACAAGACAGTTTCATTTAAACGGTTACTGCATGAACAAACGATGCTTTAAATCATCCGAGCATACACGTCTGCATTTTCATTAATTGCAAATTCAGAGAAAGTTCATTAGAGATTAATAAATATTCCAGACGCGCAGTAGGTTTGTAATTAATGTAATCTGTGAATATGTGTATTATTGACTTTCATTGTGTATACAGTATGATGCCCTATATGAAAGGGCAGATAGTATTTTTCTCTCAGCTTCAGCAAAATCTAATTACCCTAGATTTAATCTGGGTAACAGCTGATAAATTGTGACGCATAAACAGCTGCTGATCATCAGCTAATCACTACTAAGTCTGTCTCACACTGTCTTCCACCTTCCCCATATCAGCCTAAATGTTTATTCTTGACATTTCATTTGCAATTATCGCTTGCAAATCAGTGAACAGCCAATGTATTCTTATCTTATATTAGTCATCATATACTACACACAATGGTAAGTGCCGGAATGTTGTAAATGGACACTGGTTGTGGGTAGTGAAACACTGACCCAGATCTACATATGTATGGTTCTGTTCAAAATAAAAACAGTATAACATAACTAACGAGTTTAATTACTGATTTTACCATGAAAGATAATAACAATGCTACTTGATTCTAATTGACTTTTATAATTGAATTTTAATAAAGGGGCCTGTTTAAATTTATAGTGTAAGGCGATTCCTTCTGTGAAGAAACAGCTGCCACTTATGGTTCTTAGGAGGACAGCAAATGTTGTAATTGCTGGTTTTAGCCCTTGCTCAGTGACTAAAATGGGTCATTCCAGACATTGTACCAAAATATAAAAACTTTGACCAAGATGTTGATTGGAGTGAGGTAAACATATAAAGAAGTGCAGACAATAATTGGCTGCTCATATAAAATGGTCTTAAATGCTTTAAAATAGAGAAAGAACAAAAAACATGTGCTAGGAAAATAAATATTACCATCCTTATAGATCACATAATAACAACAATGCAACCCAACAGAGATCTCTGAGTACTTCAACAATTCATATGTGAAACCAACCAACAGGGCGCTGTGCAGGGCTGCTCATCGCTCCGGGCATGTGTGCTCACTTCACCAGTGTGTGTATATGTGTGTTTCACTGAACGGATGGGTTAAATGCAGAGGACCAATTCCGCTGTGTGCAGACATAGTGGCAAAATGTATCACTTTCTTTCATCATAGGGCACACTAAGACACACACTAAAGGCCACTTTAAAGACAACAATTAACCTAACACGCATGTCTTTGAAATGCAACTGAAGGCGACAGTAATAAACACTGTGCCACTGTCCCCCATTTTCATTCTTTCAGTTATATATTTTTATATCAATAGAAATCTATATCAGCTTAACAATGTGAATCTCAGGCCATGGGTGAAAGAAAGATAGAACCCTAGACAGGGCTCTACTCCGCCTTAAAGCACACTCACAGGGCCAATTTAGAGTCATCAATTAGCCTAAAGCATGTTTTTGGACTTTGGGAGGAAACTGGAGCACCGGCAAGAAACCCACCTAATCACAGCTAAAATATGCACAAAAAGAACCCAGCATGACAGCACTGCCCACTGCATTAATGTTTCACTATAATAACATGATACTGCAGAAATTCAAACTAAAATTAATACTAAAATGTTAATCATATCAGTTTTCCTAAATGATCTAAACAAATCGAATACTAATTGTTAAGCAAAGAACTGCCTGTAAACTTTTTTGTGAACAATGGCTAATTCATTCTATATTTTTTTTCCTCAATGGTTTGCCATTGTAGGCATACTCAGACTTGAGTTACCTCAGTTTTTGTCTAAGCACTGTAGCTCCTTGTTGTAAGAACGAGCCACAGCTTCCTGAGCATTAATGGTAAAACTCTGTATGTGGGAAAATGGAGATCTTCGAAATAAAGGCAGATGAGGTTTTCATGTGCTGGCCAACTCTGTGGCTCATGCACCAAGCCAGACACTACAGAGAACTAGCGGGAACAGTATGTAACAATGAGCAACTGCATGAATCACACATCATGACATGATATTAGCATTCCACAGAACCATAGCTGACTGCTGCCTGAATTACTTGAGCAATGTTTTGTTTGACTGTCCCAACAGCATCAAGCATCTGAGAAACATTTACCTTTTGGTTTGGTTACTATTTAAAGATGGCAGTCACATACAAATTCAGTTTAATAATACCTCATCAATTTAAAGAGGTAAATATGTTATTACTTGCCTAAGAGACATCCTGACTCACATATGTAAGAGCTCCCCCACTGGGGCACCCGGAGAGCACTTCAGCCACAAATGTCTCTTGCTAGACTGGAGATCAAAACAGCAGTCTCTTCTCTTATCATTTAGTCATGGCTGTCCCTATGTTATATAAACATTACTGCACAGTGACATATTTTTTCCCCATATCCTACTCCATAAGGAGTTTGGGGTCAGAGTAACAGGACAGTTGCTGTATGGTGCCCCAGCATTACCAGTCACTGACAGGGTCTGTAAGGTATATGTGCAACATAATCGATATTGCATAGAAGACCAAGTGTCAGTGTCTTCTGTGTTCTTGTTTGTCGTCTCAGACACATTTATTTTAGTATACATAGTTTTGTTACTCCTATCATGCAGTATATAAAAACCATAACAACAATAACAATTTGGTCTCTGAATACCATATTGTGATATTTCTAAAAAGACATGAATAAACAAAGTGAGCATTTACAGAGCCCAGTAAAGTCAGCTCTTCCACAAAAGAACAAATGTTGTACTTAGTAAGCGAGAAATGTGTCTCATTCTCATGAACAGCCTTTCTCTTGAAATGCTATGTAAATGCTATAGTGACCTTAAAAGATTCAAGCGACTCTTAAGGCCTATCATCATGTGAACCAGTGCTGGAAGAGTGGTGTCATGATCACCTAAGTTGAATAAGCATCTACATGCTGTTTCCATGCCTCATAATATTCTTGTCCTGCTCTCCCACACAGAAACACATATGCATTTGGTTTGTATAAAAAAATACAAAAAAGATTCTTTCATAATGCAAAATTAGGTCAGAAAACCACTTGAGGCAAATTAAATTTCCAGAGAACTGGGCCCCAGGATTTAGCTTGTGATCACTGGGTATTGTTAAGCAGATGCCAGACTGCCACTTACCCACAATCATGCCATGCTCAAAACGTTTAATGATGTCAAATGAGTTCTGGATGTTTCCTTCTTGAATGTCATAGACAATCTCTGGGGAATTCTCATGTGCATATTGGACTGGCGTTATGGATCTCAGGAAAACAATTTCTGGCAAGAAAATATAAGAATTAGAAGAACTATAATAAAATGCACTGAAATTGATCCTTGTGTCCTGGCCTGAATGTCATCAAATTTTGGTGATAAAGACATATTAAACTACTGTACCTTCTGGTTTGGCAAAGTCCCTAAAGGTTGGAAGAGAGATGACTGTGTGTGAGATGGAGTGAACAGGATCTAGCACACAGGTGATATCGTTGAGTTGACAGGACTTTATACAACGGATGATGTCAGAGCGATCAAGCCTTGGTCTTCTGCAAAGAAGAGGAAACTGTTTTAACAATAACAACAAAATGGAGTCACCACAGATCCCAATGCCTGAAAGGCAAGTGAAATTGTAACTATAAAAATATTGTCAAATCAAATACAGTGGGCATTCCTAAAATGGTATTTTCATTTTAGCCAGTCATGTTTTGGAATCAGAAGAGAATCACAAAAGAGGCCAAAAATCACACCAGAAAAGAGACTTGGTGGTCAAGTTTCCTGTTAGCTACTCATAATTGTTGCATTTCTCCTGTCAGGGTGAAGTTCTGACACTGATCTAAAGCCAGTTCAAGAAAATATTTGGTTTTGTGGAGCAAGCCCAGCTTCATATCCAAGTCTCATGTAGAATTTATGGGGAGTTGAGTCTTTAGAGACTCTGACTTGACGACTCCCATATTTTAGTAGGTCTGTGCAATTGATTTATTTAAGATGTTGTTTGTGTCACAGGATAATCAGAAGCAGCTTTGGTAATAAGCCGGAATGATGCACAAGAGTTTTCTTGACTTAGTATTTTCCCCATGTCAAGTTCTTTTACTCACATTGTGGATCACTCAGAGGAAGTCATCAGTGCAAGTCCTTTTAATTATTATTGCATTTGTTATAATTATAAATATAATAAATGTTATAATTATAATAGTATAATATATTATAATAAGTAAGAGGACAAAACTAATCTTTAATCTTTAACCTTTAACCCTCAACCCTTATCCTTTAAATGCTTTTGCTAGCATTATACACAAATATTCTTATTTTTTGGCTCTGTCTTGATACAGGAACCCATTTATATTTGGTTAGTTAATAAAAATAATAGTATCAGCGTCTTTTTCCAGATACTTCTGCAGTCATGTATGATCTTATGGTTGATTACCATCAATAGAAACTCTCAAAATTAATGTTCATTGGCTTTATTTGCCAAGTAGTGTATAATAATTTTATTCTATCGAAAAACAATAGTACGACATTAAAAACAGCAACTGGCCTCTAACTGAAACAAAAAGAATACACAGTGGTGTTAAGGCTGAGATTAGCTAACCGTCCATCACTGCTTTCTTTCATCGGGATGCAGAAGCTGCAGCTAAACCTCAAGGCTTGGATTGGGTTGCAGGCATTCTTTCATGCTGAGAGGGGAGAAGCCCCTGACAGAAAAAGTCAAGCCACCACTGGGCATGGATGTGTAATTTGCAATTAGCGGGTGGGTCTACGTTTTGGTTAGATTGGGGCCAAAACCACAAGATGTTCTCCTCACATATAATAACTCGGCTTGTGTGAGACACGCACGGGAGACGACTCGTGGGCAAGTGTTACGACTGACCGTCGGCTTGATTTACTGAGGCATTAAGGGCTGAATTAAGCCTTTTATCTCACGACGCCGTCGAAGCCCAAATGATGTAATTAGTCCTTTTAGGGCTCTGGGAGCTGATGGTCGTGCTGGGCTCCAGAAGGAAAAACATCGTTGCTGGATGCGTGTTCTTATGGTCAAGCATGGCTTCTTTTTTTTCTCCCGGGTCATTATTTATAGTCAGCACATTGATAAAGCCCCAACACAAACTTTGTAGGCCATCATTCTTGGTGCACAGTGGTGATGCTGCTGCACCACAAATTGTGCAGACCACCATCCAGATCCCAGTCCCATAATTCACTGTCAGAAAGTATGCAGCGCACAGCCATACTTTTTCAAATCAACCTTGTAAAAACATACGCGGCCCTGACAGTGAGAAGTGTGTCCCTCTCATGGTATGGTCAGTTAGTTCCAAATGAATCTAAATAGTGCTTTGATTTATTACATAACAACTGTTTCTGCTATTTTCATCATAAATTCCGATCAACTTACCTACAAAAACTGGAAAAAAAAAAAATTCCCTGTATGACATTTCATTTGAAATGAATTAAACCGCATGTGAAAAAAAAATCTACCCCTTTACTGAGAAAATGGGCTTTTAGTGTGGATTAAAGGAGTAAAAATACGAGCAGGGAGGCCATGCCAACATCCCCAGTACAAATGAAACACTGAACTTTTTGCCAAAAGCTCCATCTAGTGGCTGAAGCCAATAGTACACCATTATCTATTACGTTTACATTTACATTTGGTCATTTAGCAGACGGTTTTATCCAAAGTGATTTACAAATATTGATGGTTGGGGTCAGAACACAGCATCCCTGCAGCTAAGGGTTAAGGGTCTTGCTCAAGGACCCACTTTGGTCATTTCAGGGGAGCCGGGATTTAAACCCTCAACCCTGATCACTTAGCTACCATGCTAACACGCTCACTGACCACTTTATAACGGACACCTTATTGTTTTTACTAATTAATGCAGTCCCATGTATATGCATGCTGTGGGGTGTGGGAGCACAGTGTTTTCGTGTGTTGGACTCAGTCTGAAGGTTGTGGGTTCAAATCCCAGCTCCTCTGAAGTTACCAATGTGGGTCCTTGAGCAAGACCCTTAATCCTCATTGCTCTGGGTGCTGCATCAACCTCAACCAATCCTGTATCATGTTCAGTAGAAGTTAATTGTGTGGCGTTTAAATCTGTGCATGGGTTTGCTCCGTCATATTTAAGTAGTCTGTCTCAGATCCACTCTCCAGTACGCACTGTACGCTCGTCTGAGCAGCATTTACTTTAAGTTCCTCCTACCAAGTTGTGCACTTACATTTACATTGGGTCATTTAGCAGACGCTTTTATCCAAAGTGACTTACCATTATATTATCACATTTAAAAGTTGAGGGCAGAACATAGGGTTACAGAATCCCTGGAGCAATGAGGGTTAAGGGTCTTGCTCAAGGACCCACATTGGTGACTTTAGTGGAGCTGGGATTTGAACCCACAACCCTTAGATTGCTAACCCAACACCCTAACCACTGAGCTACCACTCCCTCAACTTTTGTTGAGAGTGCTGTTGGTTGAAAGTTATGGAACAATATTCCCCTTGAGTTACGTGCTCTTTCACTAACGGAAATCTCAAAATCCATCTTTTCCAGTTGGCTTGTGGCTCGACTGTCTCCTTCATCTGTGTTGTGTTTTGTTTTTGTGTATTTTATTGTCGTATGTTGTACTTTGGTTATTTGCTCGTACTGTACAGCGCCCATGGGTGTCCTAAAAGCCACTTACCAAATAAAATATTATTACTAGAGTAGGTCCAATAAGTACTCTATACAAATGCCGTGCGCAATATGACATATCCAAAGGAACGACACACCGAGACTTGAGGCAGATAGGCTACAACAGCAGAAGACATCAGGTTCATGTAGTCGAACGTAGTGCTTGCAGAATGTATGTTATCCTCTTTAACATATACAGGGTGTGGTAGCTCAGTGGGTGTTGGACTCAATCAGAAGGTTGTAGGTTCAAATCCCAGGTCCACTGAAGTCACCAATGTGGGTGCTTGAGCAAGACCCTTAACCCTCATTGCTCTAGGGTTCTGTATTAACCCTGCGTTCTGAATAAAAGCGTCTGCTAAATAAATAAATGTAAAAATATAATGTAAATGCAACAGTTTGGGATTTTGACATCTTTACATCGTGGTAATAAAATAGGTGTGTCACATTTTATTAAAAACTCCAGCGACACTGCCGGTTCCATTCCCCTCATTATGCCCAGAGTAACAAGTAATAAGACATAATAAGACATATAGCAAATAAACAGATTACATAATGACCGATTGCATCTTCCTTAATTGTCGCGTTCATCAGTGTTTTAAACGTAAATAGCTGCTGCGCGAGTCACATGATGCAAATCGGACGTGTAATAGACGCCAGAGGAAATATCATTGGGTTTCATGCAAAACAAAAAGATCGTAATCATAACAGAGCTATTTGTAGTACCAAAAAAATGGCCATAAATATTGACGATCAATAGGAAAGTCTTGCTAGGAGAGCGTATTGACGTTCGGATTTCTTTGGAGATCCTCAGTCACAAAAACCCGTATTTTGGACAGGTAGGTGCTCAGAGTCTCAAAGCGCCAAAGTTTCATCTGCAGTGTGATCTCAAAATCCTGAGGCTCAGTAATAGGTGTCTGAAGCACAATCACCCCGCCGTTATCTATCTTCTGTGTGATAAAATGGCCTGACTGGTTCCCGTCCACTATGGCCACCTGCAACTTGTCTCCCAACACGGTGTTGGTGGGGCCCATGCGGAAGATGTTGGTGGGTACGGGGATGTTGGTGGGAAAAGTGAGTTGGTAGTAGGTTATTCTCACAGGCAAGGCCAGGCATTCGCTAGAGTGATCGCAAGGCAAGCGCTCACAGCGACTGTAAAAGGGGAGACAGAGGGATGGAGAGACGTGGGGGGAGGAGAGGAGAGAGGATAGGGTTAGGGTGATGCAGTGCCTGTCATGCAGTGAAAGTAAAAGATGGCAAATTTAATAAGTATGCGTTTCGTTAACTAAATGATATGAACACACGTTTAAGGTGCGTGGATTTAAAGTGACATGGCGTTATTTATTAAATCTGCAAGTCTTAGAATCTCGCACAGTGGTTCTTAAACTTTTCAGACCAAGTACCATTCGTTATCAAACCGGAACTTCCAAGTACCACCTATGTTTTTCAGGAACGACATATGTCAGGTTGTGCGTTATTAACGCAGGTTGTGCATTATTGTGAATAAATCTCTATTGTGAATCTTTCCCGTGGTTTATTCACAATAATGCACAACCTCGAGTACCTTGCATTACATTACATACATTAGGGGGGTGGCACGGTGGCTTAGTGGTTAGCATGTTCGCTTCTCAGCGCTGGGGGTTCCTGGTTCAAATCCCAATCGGGGTGGAGTTTCCATGTCCTCCCCGTGTCCGCGTGGGTTTTTTCCGGGTTCTCCGGTTTTCTCCCACAGTCCAAAAACATGGATTCCAGGTAAATTGAATGCTCCAAATTGTCCTGTATAGTGTGTGGATGTGTGAGTGAGTGTTTGCCCAGCGATGGATTGACGCCCTGTCCTGGGTGTATCTGCCCAGCACCCGAGAGGAACCCCACCAGCACCTTTGTAGAGGAATAAGCGTAAGATAATGGATGGGTGGATCTACAAGTATCCCACTTAATGGTTGGGGGCAGAACACAGGATTTTATCATAATGGATAAAAGCCTCTGCTGAATGACTATCAAATACTGACATTTAGTGGCCAAATTGTAGAACACAGTTTATAAAAAAGTTCGGTAGAACAATAGGTTTTATATTGCGTATTTATACAAATGTGAAGCGGTCAGAGGTGTGGTTTATAGTGAATAATGTCAGGGCTAGACTATCATCCAATCAGATTTAAGGACCGGAACGACCCGTTTTATAATCGTTAATAAATCACGGGAAAGAGGAGGAGGTGTTCTAAACCACCAAAAAAAGTCCCGACATTTGTCGCTAGTCGCTAAAGGTTCTGAAATGTCACTAAATATATTAACAAAGGGCTAAAAAGTCTATTTAAAGTCTATATTCTACTTATTTTTTTTAATTTTGCAAACTTAAACAGAACAGGGTTACTTTAGGTCCGTGGGCCATATTTTCGTCTTTGTCACATATGCCACATTCGATAAAAATGATAATAAAGCCTTCTTAAATCGTTTTCAGTTTTCCTGACAAGCAACCACCATCTAGTGGTCAATTTTCAGAACGCAGTTCATAAAATGTATCAGGAAAAATAATGTTTTGTACATCTGTACAGTTACCACCAGTGAGTGGTACACATACCAACCACAGTTTAAGAACCAGATTAAGAACCACTGATCTAGCGTATTAGTAGAGCCGGTGAATTGCAATGTTAATTATTCAGCACTGCCCTCTAATGGATAACTACAGTAACAGCATATCTGATCAAAAGTGAGTTCAAATGAATTTTATTCATTTACAAAAAACTTCTCTGCCGTTCTGTTAAAACAGTTAAGAACTCATTTTTCTTTATTTCTGCCATGGCGACTGCATATGTGTTTTTCCGCAGCAGACAACTTATGAATTATGTATAGAAATTCTGAAAAAGCAGATTTTCCAGAAATTAAATGCCTTTAAAAATCTCTTAAAATATAAACAGCCTTTAACAATTTGCAGTAAAGTGTTCAGGAGGAGGGTGGTGGGGGATATCCAGCCCTTAATTTTGGACTCCTTTCATCCGTCCATCAATCTTGTGTACGTAAAGTATAGTGTATTATACTTACATCTCACTTGAAAGCCTGTAGTTTAGTGGACAGTCAAATTTCATGCATCTGAATCCTCCCTGAACATTGAAGCAGCTCTCCGTTTGCGAGCAGGTGTGTGTCCCTGTCACACACTCGTCAATGTCTGCACCAAGAAAACAACGAACATTTTAGATCACGTTTTGCAGATTTTGTTGAATGCAATTATCCCAAATTCATGGGTGAGGTCAAAGCACAAGGTCAGCCATCATTCAACCCGAAGCCCAATAGTTTTATTGATCCCCGAGGGAAATTGCAAGTGAGAAAACTGATCAGAGTAAGCAATACATTACATACCAAAAAATATCCCTGGAGCAATAAGGGCTGAAGCCTTGATTTAGGTTTCAATTAATGTTGGTTTCCTCCGGCATGGTAGCTTAGTGGTTGAATTTATCTGGAATCCATGTTTTTGGACTGTGGGAGAAAACCGGAGAACCCGGAGACAACCCACGTGGACATGGGAAGGACATGGAAACTCCACCCAGATCGGGATTTGAACCGGGAATCCCCAGCGCTGAGAGGCGAACGTGTTAACCACTAAGCCACTGTGCCGCCCTCATGCCATAGATACGAAATATGATATATTATAAGACCATATGGGTGGCTTAATGGTTAGCATGTTCTCCTCTCAGGGTTTCCTGGTTTGGGGTTTCCCGGTTCGAATCCCAATCTTGGTGGACTTTCCATGTCCTCCCCGTGTCCGCGTGGGTTTCCTCTGGCATGGTAGCTTAGTGGTTGAATTTATCTGGAATCCATGTTTTTGGACTGTGGGAGGAAACCGGAGAACCCGGAGACAACCCACGTGGACACGGGGAGGACATGAAAACTCCACCCAAATCGGGATTTGAACCGGGAATCCCCAGCGCTAAGAGGCGAACGTGCTAACCACTAACCAACCGTTCGAATTTCCATGTCCTCCCCATGCCCATGTGGGTTTTCTCCGGGTTCTCCGGTTT
>JAOUQT010000009.1:11846137-11859348 GCA_025769995.1 Xyliphius kryptos | reverse complement strand
AGTTAAATAAACTAAAATATCTTCCATGTAATCTTGGAAATTCTAGATGAAATAGAGCAAAATTAAACTAAAAACGAAATAAATCAAAAATCTATTTTATAAACCCGTTAAAGTATTTCTGATTTAACCAAATCTGAGGAGGCCATATTTGTTACGGATGATGTTTATAAAAATTAAGTTTATTAATAACAATTAAGAACAATATAGAACATGTAACATGTTTACCAAACAAATAGAAAATTGTTACTTAATACATTATTGCTATTTCACCACATTTGACTAAGCGCTTTGCGGAAAAACAAGGTTTTCTAAGAATTACTAATCAATCTATCTTCACTGAAAGTGACTGAACTGCTAAGGTCTTCGTCAGTTACAAACACACGTATTTTGGCTAGGTACGTGCTGAGACCTCCCGAACGCCACAGTTTCATTTCAAGTAAGATTACAAAGTCCTGTGGTACAGTAATTGGATTCTGAACCACAAGGACACCTCCGTTCTCTATCCTCTGTGCAGCAAAGTATCCTGCCTGGTTTCCGTCTACTATGGCCACCTGCAGGATATCCCCAGGCACAGTGTTGGAGGGGCCCATGCGGAAGATGTTGGTGGGTGCAGGGATGGTGGTGGGAAAAGTGAGGTGGTAGTAGGTTATTCTCACAGGCAAGGCCAGGCATTCACTAGTCTCATTGCAAGGCAAGCGTTCACAGCGACTGCAAATTGGTCAAAGAGAGAGAGAGAGAGAGAGAGTTGGAGGAAATGAGACGAGAAAAGGGAAATGTTAAGGTGATGCAGTGCTTGACATGCAATAAGGGTAAGAAATAGCATAAATTATTGCCCATTCTTTGAAAGCAGAGATCTCAATTATTGTCTATGGTTAACAGTGTAATATAGAGTGCTTTTAAATATAGTGCCCTATAGTTGTAATTTAAAGAAATGTTTTCAGGAATTTTAACTTTTGTGCTTCCAGAGAGAATAAAGCTCTTGTTTGGACCTACATTTTAAAGTACAGGCTACATTAGGCAGTTGCAAATTTTAGGCACAATGATTAATCGACTTCATGCAGTGATTTCTAGTGCACTGTGCTCAGACATCATAGATAGATATTTTATCTCCCATGTTGTCATGTAAGGTCATCTAATGTTATTTCATAATACATTGTCTATCTAATAGATCCATTATACTCACGTTTCGCCTGAGCGCTTGTAGTTGGGGGGGCATTCAAAAGTCAGGCATCTGAATCCTCCTTGAAGATTAAAGCAACTCTCTGTCTCTGAGCAAGTGTGTGTCCCTGTCACACACTCATCAATATCTAATAAAGAGTCAAACAACAGAAATTTTTACAGATTATTTTTAAGATTCATGATTGTCTATGTGGTGACACCTGCACAGATTACGGATACATATTATTAAACAACTATTTAAAGGGTAGCAAAGGGTATCAGTAGTCTAATGTTGACTTAATACAGATCTTCAAAATTGTAAGGGTTCTAGCAGCACTTCCAGATTTGAGTAGAGTGCGCTCAGCTGAAACACCACTTCCCAGCAGCCATTGCGCTCCCAGAAGCCATTGCGCTTGTTAGAGATACTCTGGCATGACTAGCGGAACCTAGGAAGGAAGCTATTTAAGGTATTGCCCATGCTTTTTCCTTCATATGTAGTGCTTTGGGGCGAGGTATATGACAGGAAATAAACAGAGAAATGCTTCAGTCTGAAGTAATTAGCTTAGCAATAGCTAGCCGACTTAACTATCTATTTAATTGGTTTGTTTATTTAAAATAGAATGTAAAATGAAAAAAGGTTTAAAAGTGCTCTTTTGTTTGAAGACATTCATTTGTCTGAGCTTTCAATCCACTGTGAGCAGCATAAGCCTCTCTGTGGTACTGTGGTATATAATACTGTGCTGCTATGCTAAGAGAATGGGACCAGACATCAATAAGGACAAGCATCATATGGACTATAAAGCACCTTTCTGTTTGAAAGAAAATAATTAACAAATAATATTTACGGTGGGGAAAAAGTTTACTTAAAAAAGATGAGAGGTCTGGAATTTTCCTCATAGGTATAAACCCGATTCCAAAAAAGTTGGGACAATGTACAAATTGTAAATAAAAATGGGATGCAGTGATGTAGAAGTTTCAAAATTCTATATTTTATTCAGAACATAGGTGACATATCAAATGTTTAAACTAAGAAAATGTAACATTTGAAGAGAAAATTTTAAATTTCGTGACATCAACAAACCTCAAAAAAGTTGGGACAAGGCCATGTTTACCACTGTCAGACATCATCCACTTTTCTCTTTACAACAGTCTATAAATGTCTGGGGGCTGAGGAGACAAGTTGCTCAAATGTCTGAGGACTTTTTGTCAAATCTTCCCTTTTATAGGCACCCAGTATGGTTTTCCGCCCTTGACACTTTCGCACAGACATTCTCCCAGATTCTCTGAATCTTTTGATGATATTATGCACTCTACATTATAATATGTTTAAACTATTTGCAATTTTACACTGTCGAAATCCTTTCTGATATCGCCCCACTGTCGAATTAGGGGGAAAGGTGATCTTCTTCCATCTTTACTGAGAGCGGCTACCACTTCGAGATGCTCTTTTTATTTCAAGTCATGTTAATGACCTATTGCCAACTGACCCTTAAGCTGTTCCTTTTTTGTACCTTTAACTTTTCCAGCCTCTTATTGCCCCATCCCAATTTTTTTTGAGATGTGTTACTGTCACAAAATATTTGGCATGAAATTTTAAAATATCTCACTTTCACCATATAATATGTCTATGTTTTATTGTGAATACAATATCTGTTTTTGAGTTTTGTAAATTATTGCATTCTGTTTTTATTTACAGTTTGTTCCAACTTTTTTGGAATCCGGTTTATACACTTCATTTATCTGGCACATTGTACACAAAATGAGAAAAAAATCTAGGAAATCACATTGTAAGATTTTTAAAGAATTTATTTTTAAATTATGGTGAAAAATAAATTTGGTCACCCACAAACAAGCAAGATTTCTGTCTCTCACACACCTGTAACTTCTGTCCCCCACTTGTTATCTGTATCAATGGCACATGTTGATCTAGTTATCTGTATAAAAAACACCTATCCCCAGCCTCAAACAGTCACAGTCAGAATCCAAACTCAACAATGGCCAAGAGCAAATATCTGTCAAAGGACACCAGAAAGAAAACTGCAGACCTGCCCCAGGCTGGGAAGAGTGAATCTATAATAGGCAAGAAGGTTGATGTGAATAAATCAACTGTGGGAGCAATTGTAAGAAAATGGAAGACATGCAAGCCCATTGATTATCTCCCTCGATCTGTGGCCCCATGCAAAATCTCATCCTGATGAATAACCTGCAGAGAGCTGGGACCAAAGTAACAAAGGCTACCATCAGTAACATACTACGCAAGGAACGACTCAAGTCCTGCAGTGCCAGGCGTGTCTCTCTGCTTAAGCAGTACATGTCCAGGCCCTTCTGAAGTTTGCCAGAAGCATATAGATGATCCAGAGGAGACTGGGAGAATATCATGTGGTCAAAACCAAATAGAACTTTATGTTAAAAAATTTAACTCATCGTACATGAAGCAAGAATAATGCTGAGTTGCATCCCAAGAACACCATACCTACTGTGAAGCACTGGGGTGGAAAATCATGCTTTGGGGCTGTTTTTCTACAAAGATTTTAAGCCAAAGCCTTTTTTAACAGTGAGAGCACTGAAGATGAAATGTGGCTGGGCCTTCCAAAGTGACAATTATCCCAAACACACTTCTTACGCTATGAAGGAGTGGCTCTATAAACAGCATTTTAAGGTCCTAGAGTGGCCTAGCCAGTCTCCAGACTTCAACCCCATTAGAAATTTTGTGGAGGGAGTTGAAAGTCTGTGTTGCCCAGTGACAGCCCTAAAACATCACTGCTCTAGACGAGATCTGCATGGAGAAATTGGTCAGTATACCAGCTACAGTGTGTGCAAACCTAGTGAAGACAGGAAACGTTTGACGTCTGTCATTGCCAACAAATAGTATGTTACAAAGTACTGAGTTAAACTTTTGTTATGGACCAAATACTTATTTTCAACCATAATTCACATATCCATGTTTTAAAAATTCTACAATGTGATTTCCAGGATTTTTTTTCTCATTGAAATTACTCATGATGAAAATGACAGATCATTATAAGTAGGAGAACTCACACAATCAGAGGCTGACTAAATACATTTTTGCCACACTGTTTATATAAATAAATGAACAAATGAGAAATACTGTAATTAAAGAAAGAATAAAAATAAAAATAATAATTAAAAAAAACATTTTTCTTTACTATTATCTGCTAAAAAAGTATTTATTGTCCCGCACCTGGATAGGAAACCCTATTACATAACAACAAAAATATGGTCAACAATACAGTAAAATCATCTGTAGGCAATGTACTTGTCTTACCCTGGCAGCTCCGTCCATTAGGAGCAAGTGTGTAGCCTTTATTGGGGCATGTGCAGTGGAAGCTGCCTGGTATGTTGAGGCAACGATAAGAACAGATGTGTCCTCCAGTGGGCAAAGCACACTCATCAATGTCTGTGAAAAGACAAGGGGCACAGTTAAATTTACTTTAAAAAAATAAAGAAATGTGCTTTCATTAATTCTACCTACCTTCACATGTAGATCCATCCACATCACTCAGCTGATAGCCTCGCCGGCAGTAGCACTGGTAGGAACCATAAACGTTGGCGCACTCTTGACTGCAGGGATTGTTTTCACACTCATTGAGGTCTGAAAGTCAGTCAGCCAGAGGGCCAGCATAGTTATAAGTTTCTTGAAACCTTGTTCCATACAAACCCTTAATATTTTATTACAGTTTAGAGAATGTGTTACAAAAACTGCTCCTGGCAGTAAAATATTCTCATAATTTAGCTCCAGGTTTAAAATAATATATCTGGTATAAAAATTATCAACTTTACAACTGTTATTTGAATTATTCCTAACCAGGGTATTTTAAAATAAAAGCTGTGGCTTTGGAAAATTTTTTAGCATTCTTACCATCACAGTTCCGGCCATCACTGGCTAACTTGAAGCCTGAGGTGCAGCTGCACTTGTAGGACCCCAAAATATTGTCACACTTATGTGCACACAAGCGGCCAGGATAGTGCCGGCATTCATTTACATCTGAAAAATATAGGATAGTTGATATGTTAGTCTGGTAGAATCATATTACATATGAAGGCCATTGAATAAACAATCCTCCAAGGGATAGAATTTTCTAATGATCAAGACAGTTGGAATAGTACTGTATATACATAAATACATACATACACTGACTAAGAGTTCAGTGGTTAAGTTGGACTAGTGACCCAAAGGTCCTGCCTTTTGCCCTTCACTACTCAGTTTTATGAATGAGATAAAGTGTTGACACTAAATGTAATGTTTGAAAAAATACTCTTACCTTCACAGACCCTGCTGATGCTATTAAAGATAAAACCAGTTCTACATTCACAGCGGTATGAGCCTACAAGGTTGACACAGCTATGACCGCCACAAACATCATCCACCTCTGCGCACTCATCAATATCTGGAGAAAAAATAAAAGTTACACTTCATGTTTGGAACACAGGACACAAGGTTGTTAGATCTATCAATGTGTCATATATCTAGACAAATAAATGGAAGGTTGGACTGACGAACAGTAGGCAGGCAAACAGATAGACAGATGTACAGACAGACATACAGATAGATAAATAGATAATGCTTCCATACCCACACAACGTGTGCCCTCAGCATTAAGATGATATCCGCGTCCACAGTTAACAGAGTTCCTCTGGCAGGTATATGAGCCAACAGAGTTTAAACACACCTGCCCAGTTGGACATGGAGCTGTTAGACTCACACACTCATTGATATCTGTAGCACAATGAAGAATACACATATAAGAACATTTCTTCTTTAATATGCAGTAGTACCACATACATCATGTAAGGTATGCGATCTTCTGCAAAAGGGTGCATTGAATTTTGCTTCCTCTAAAAGACATGCTATCTTATTTTATCCTTTATTCATATAAGTAGGACTAGATAGACTATTCATAATAATATATAATTAATTCTGTATATTTGTTATATTTGTTATAAAAGGTTACTGGATTTCCTACCATTAAATAGAATAATAATTTTATTGACATCTATTGTAATTAAATTAAAAAATGTATTAAGGTGGGAGGCATGGTGCCACAGTGGATAATGCATCACAGCAAGTGTGGGTTAGTTCCGGGCGCTCCAGTTTACTCCCAAAGTCCAAAATCATTTATGCTAGCTGAATTTGAGATAGCAAATTCCCCCTCCAACCAGCTTGTGTTATATGAATTGTTACAGTGTGTTTGAATATAATTGTGATTGATATAATTTTGCTCATGAATTACTAACATATTATATGTTAAACAAAATAAAAATAATCTTTAGCAAGGAATGTAAGAATTCTAGTTGCTAGTTACCAATGCAGCTGCCTAGAGCATCCTGTATGAATCCTGCATGGCACTGCATCTTGGGTCGGCAGCGGAATGACCCTGGCACATTCTGGCACTCTAACTCCTGAGGACAGTTATGAGTGCCTGTCTCACACTCATCAATATCTGTGGTAGGTGTAAGACACATTTAGAGTTATTTCTCCCTCATGAACTAAAGAAAAAGGTTCAATTAGCATGTATACAGCATTATTTTAACACATTCTTTACATATTTCCAATAGGATTTTGATTCTGGCTTGATGTGTACGTTTGTTTATTGACCTTTGCAGCTGTTGGTGTCAGTGAGCTCATAGCCTGTGCCACAGCTGACCTCTCTCTGGCATCGGTAGGAACCCATAGTGTTAATGCAGCGTTCACCAGTACGACAGTGATGAGACCCCAGCAAACACTCATTAATGTCTACAAAGAAAAATAATTTGAGGGGACAGGGTATATGGAAAGAAAGGAATGAAAGCAGTTTTGAAAATCATAATATAACATTGTAAATAATATAACATCATGTTACATGAGCGAAGGTGTTACATTAGGTACATTTTTATATACTAAATACTGTATGTATATTATTATGTATACACAATACAAATGTGTTATTTATATTAAACATTATAGAAAAATCTGTCATTTGAGATTTGTGACGCATGCTCAGCATTAGCTGTTAACCACCAGAAAGCTAATTTCTGAAAGTAAAATAGTTCTGGAGTTTGTAATGGATGTGTTTTTGAACTTCTTTTTTTAATACATCAAGAAATATTGTATCCTACTTTGAGACACATTTTCCGCAGTTCTTTGTTCGATTTATTTATACATTTAAAATATGTTCTTCTACTCTACTCAATAGATAATCTTCAACAAACCTTTTTAATATGTACTGCTTCGATTATTTATGATTATTTATGTGTTTTCTACCTTCACATGTCTTTCCATCAGGTTTGAGCTTAAAGCCTGCAAAGCAGGAGCAGGTGTTATTTCCTATACATCTTTGAGCACAGTTCGCAGGTCCAACTGCAAAACACACACACACAAACACAAAGTTTTTTTTCTATTCTAATAACAGTCACATTAGTAGGACTATTAGCAGTATTAAGACTGAAAAGTACTAAATAAAAGGCTTGACTTCACACATACCTTTGCACTGTTCACCTGAACCTGATTGCTCCTTAAGAACATCAGCGTTCTCTAGGGATATAACAACATACATGATGGTAAAAATTACAATTTGATCTTTGTAATGTCGAACAGGGTTAGACATGCTAGACACTTTACTATAGAGCATGCTGATCAGAGCCCACTAGAGGGAAGCAGAATCCTTACAGATTTGAGTGCAGACTATAACATAGTATGTCACTGTGGAAGCACAAATATGGCTGCGCAATTCACATAGTCTATATTGGCTATGACTTTTTAAGAGAAACAAATACATACAGATGTAATGTAATACTAAATTTTATATACAGAAAGATTTACTTGAAAAAGCCCTCAAATTATTATGTTATATTGTACATCTGAATACACATTTAGCTCGCAAAAGTGTACATTGTTTAGTCAATCAGAAATGTTTTAATCCCTTAGAGAATCCTTATAGAATTATTTTCTATAAGACTGTATATTAACTGTATTAAACTGCTTTCATTTTCAACATGTGGAAAGACTGGTCTGTAGTATATTATCCTTTTTTTCTGAGAAAACCGTTAAAGCAGGGGTTTCCATACTACGGCCCAGGGTACAAATGTGGCCCAAGGTTATTTTTAATTAGCCCCAAGCAAATTCCAAAAACAAAAAGAATATGGCCCCTACATACTCTATCTGACTAAACTGTAATTCTTAGATTTAACACTCGCTGTTTTACCCAAGACAATCTTCTTCCCCAAAGGAAATATCAAATACAAATTTTGCCACAGGTAGCCGAAATGTCAGAACCAATAGAACACAAGATAAGGCAAGTGGAGAAAATATCAGATCCAATGAGAAAATATTTATTAAAGTAACTATTTCCTATTAACTATTCCCATAGTTTACCAATATTTCATCCATTGTAAAAAAATTTATAATGGGCTCAGCCCATTATATATATTTTGCCAGATGTGGCCCTCAGTACCAAAAGTTTGTATTTTTGTGTTTGGATTGTTTTTTCCTATCTTATCCCAGAATACCAAAGGCATTCCATTTGTTATGTCAGATATAGTATATGACCAGGCCACAAGGCTGCAGGGTCGGGGAGGATAACTGAAGGATTGTTAAATCTTCTATAATAACAGTATGGTTGAGTGCAGTGTAGTGTGTGCTAACCTCGTGTAGAGTTGCCCATACAGCAGGCGTGAAATACTGAGCCACACTGGGAGCTGAGTTTAAAGTCACAAGTCAGACCGTGCTTCTGAGCCTCCCGGCCCAGTAAACAGCACTCACAACACACCTGCATACAGGAGCAGAAGCAAAGAGCTTTAGAACCTTATAAGAATATTATCATTAGACAAGTTTTATCATATGCATGATAAGACACTAGTAATCTAAACTCACAGTCTCTGACCTAAACTGCAATTTAAAAATAAATGTAGTCAAACTCAGACAGACTGTATATTCTAGTATCTGTGTCAACAGGCAGTGCAATAGAATCATTATACTGAATGATTACTGGATAAGTAATGGTTTGATCCAGCTTTTTGATTAAATACAATATACAGATTTCTAAGAATATCCTCATAAGCAGGACAACCCGCTATTAAGAAATGGAAACAGCTGACTAGGTGAAAATCTGGCATCACATCTCCGGGCTCAAGGTAAGTGACATTCAAGTAACTACTTTTACCCGTAGCTGCTGGAAACATTTTATTTAAGAGTCGTAAATGCAGGAGAAGTGAATTAAAATTACATTTCTTTTAGTACTACTAGCTCAGTACTTTAAAAACACTCAGAATGGCAGAATATTGGTTATTAACCATTTAATGGTTTATATCATTGCATCTGACAAATGTTTCTTGGCCTAGGGACAACCGTTAAATGCAGGCTGACAGATTTAAATATAGAAAAATTGAACATGCTGAACTAAATTGCCTTTAAAATGCAAGTTTTTTATTATTTTGGTCATAATTATGACATTACAACTGGGTGAATTCTCTTCGAAAGCTCAGGCTACCTAAATGTAAACAGTGTAGAATGTGGAGGTTTCTCTAAAGCTGTCAATATGTGCAGTACCTTAGCAGTTTTAGTGTCACAGGTGTTTCCGGATAAGAGAGCATCACAGCTCCCCTGGTCTTTGGCCATACTGATACCATTATTACAGTTGATATCTTCCAGTACTGCTGTACAGCACTGTTCCTGGGCTATCCTGTAGGAAATCACATTAATATAATGTATATATTATTATTGCAGAGTGGATAGCTCAGTTGGTAGGGTTTATCACTGGGGATAAACCAGATGGCAACAAATTTACATATTTTATCCCTATTCCACGGAAAACATCTGTGCAACCAATGTGGCGTATAACATGGCATGTTATATCATTATTATGTGATGTAATCCTATGTAATATATTTTTTTATTTATTAAAATAACTGTTGGAGTTTGCATGTTCTCCCAGTGTTTGCACTGTTTTCTCTGAGTACTCCGGTTTCCTCCCGCATTCAAAGACATGCATGTTAGGTTAATTGGTGTCTCTTAATTGCTCGTTAATGTGTGAACGTGTGTGTGATTTTGTGTGTGTGACCTATAATGGATTGGCACCCTGTCTAGGTTTGTTCTTGGCTTTACCCCCACAGTCGCCATGAGTATGAAGAATGTTCGCTACCTTATAGAGTCTGTTGCCTAAAGTCAGCATGCTGTAATTATTCAAAAAGGAGGACCAGCCAGTCATGACAGAGGTGTTTCAAATCTACTCACTGTTCAGTGAATAATGCACATGCAACAAATCTATTATTCTTTTCTATACTACTATCAATAATTGTTTAATAAGTGCCTTTTTCCTGATATATTTTTTTCTGCAATCATCCACAGATTTCCTGTTTTTGCTTCACTCTCTTCTCCATCTCTTCTCCATTCTTTCACCTCACTGGTATTTCCTGGATTTGGAAATACCCCCTTGACTAAGCTCCCCATCTCCCCTCCGTCCCCCCTCTCAAAACCAAAACCATGTCTCACACACTCTCTAATTTGAACAAATTTTAAATTCACTGGATTGCCAAAACAAACACAGTTGCCTTTGGAAGGGCAGACAGAGTAACCCCTTTGGTTTGGAAATGCACTTGAATATTTGGCAGCACTTCTCATAAGTTGTGATGTTAATGCTGCTTACCAATCCCCCACTAAAATAATACATTTTCAAGAATTATCAAATTCCATGGCCCCACATCGAAACGCACTTATGGTGTTCACTGTTGAATGTTATACGCAAGTATTGCTCAATAGATTGTGAGTTTAGTACAACCTGTGCAGCATTGCCGAATCCTAGATAGTAATCATATAAAGTAGATTGTGAAAGTACTAATTTTATTTTACTAGTCTTATGCTGGGGATAAATGACACAACATTGCTTAAAAAGGCTAAGAACTTTCCATAAACGAGGTTTTTAAGTGACATTTGTAAGTTAAGTGACATTGCATATAATCTACAAATAATGAAATATATCTTAGACACATAGCTCAAACATTTACACATTGAAAAGTATTTGGCTTTATTGTAATAGAACATATTTCCCATCACATGATGGAAGCTGAATTCCAAATTAAACCAGGGATTATTTTCTAACCTGCAAGTAGTTGATTCCGAAATAAGAGGGAGCTGTGTGCAGTCTTGGGACTCGGTGGCCTTCTCTCTACCATCCTTACAGCAGTCACTCAGGGAGATTGGATCTGTGGTTGCTAGGAAATAGAGAGTTAGCCAGTTGTAAGTTATGCAAACAAAGAGCATCTATACTTTAGACAACAGTAGATCCACTGTAATGGATTTGCCAGGACTTGCCCAGTATAGAAGTTATCAGCAGTATCATACAATCTGTAGTCTCTTGTTACAACATCTGGGAATGGTGAATGTACAGTATTTAGGCATACCAGTCATAAACAGGTCCGGCATGTCGAAGTGTCGATATTTCAAGTATTTCAAGATAAAGTTGATAAAAGATGACAAACATTGTCTAAACAGCCAACTCACTTTAATGTGGAAACTGAAGGAAAGTGTATCCACAGACTAAATAAATAAACTGAACATGGGAAAAGAAATCATTCTTTAATCCACATTGTAGCCTATAAAGTGTCTGTGTTCTTGTAAAAACATCTGTTTCTGTGTTATGTCACTCAATGGTTTGAAATGTTGTTAGAGTTGGGATGTTATAGTATAATGTATAATGAAGCGGCTACATACAGTATAATGGTTTGTAAGTAGACAGCAATGCAATTCTTGTCTGACTCGTCTGCTAAATTTCAAAATATTTAAATACGACCTGGGTTTTTCATTCAATAAATATATTTATTTCCCTGTGGTCTTTTTTATTGGCCAAACACAAAATACCTTTGGCATCTGAGTCTCCTGGCCTCCTTTTATTTTGGCTTTAGCATACGGCACACTGCCAAGGTGTTTTTATGCGTGCTATTCAATTAAAATGGTAATAATTTCAACTGGGACATTATTTTTAAGTTCACATATAGTTCAACGTACAAACCCAATTCCAAAAAAGCTGGGACAAAATACAAATTGTAAATAAAAACGGAATGCAATGATGTGTAAGTTTCCATATTTTATTCAGAATAGAACATAGATGACGTATCAAATGTTAAAAATGAAAAAAATGTATTGTTTAAAGAGAAAAATTAGGTGACAACAACACATCTCAAAAAATTGGGAAGTAGCCATGTTTACCACTATGAGACATCCACTTTTTTCTTTACCACAATCTGTAAACGTCTGGGGAGTAAGGAGACAAGTGGCTCAAGCTGAACAAGAGGAATGTTAACCCATTCTTGTCTAATGTGGGATTCTAGTTCCCTAACTCTCCTAGATCTTTTTTTTAGTATCTTCCATTTTATGATGCGCCAAATGTTTCCTATCTGGACCGCAGGCTGGCCAGTTCAGTACCTGGACCAATCAGTATGTGGTTTGGCATTGTCATGTTGAAAAATGCAAGGGCTTCCCTGAAAAGGACGTCATCTGGATGGGAGCATATGTTGCTCTAGAAGTTGTATATACCTTTCAGCATTGATAGTGTCCCTACAGATGTGTAAGCTATCCATGCAACACACACTAATGCAACCCTATAGCATCAGAGATGCAGGCTTCTGAACCGAGCGCTGATAACAACTTGGGTCGTGCTTATTTAGTCCTAATGACACGGTGTCCGATTTCCATAAAGAACTTGAAATTTTTATTCGTCTGACCACAGAACAGTTTTCCAATTTTTCACAGTCCATATCAAATGAGCCTTGGCCCAAAGAAGACATCTGCGCTTCTGGATCTTGTATAGATATGGTTCTTTTTTTTTAAACTATAGAGTTTTAGTTGGCAAAGGCGAATGGGACTATTAATTGTGTTTACAGATAAAGTTCTCTGGAAATATTCCTGAGCCCATGTTGTGATTTCCAATACAAAAGCATGCCTGTATGTTATGCAGTGCCATCTAAGGACCTGAAGATCACAGGAACCCAGTATGGTTTTCCGCCCTTGCCCATTATGCACAGAGATTTCTCCAGAGTCTCTGAATCTTTTGATGATATTA
>JAOUQT010000009.1:11800288-11820153 GCA_025769995.1 Xyliphius kryptos | reverse complement strand
GGTCTAAAACCAGGTGTTTCAGTTTCATTGTCTAACCCCTGTATATAATCAAACATGATTTGAGGAATTTTCTTCAATCATATATACGTGTGTTTGTGTGGTAAAGTACGGATGAGACAGCCACAGAAAACATCCTCAAGGCTGAATTAACTATGGCGTCTTTGTGCGGTCGCCTCGGCCTTGTGACCCCTCGAGATGCCTTCATCACTGCAATCTGTAAAGCCTCGCTTCCCCCACACTACGCTCTTACGGTACTGTGCAGCAATGCAGCTAGCCTCTCCAACAAAAGTGAGTTATTCTTAATGGGTTAGATGATATTCAGGTGTCAGTGGGTGTTTGAAACTTTTTGGATGCATATGGTGTGTGTGTCTGTGTGTTTCAGCATATTCTATCCAAGGCCAGAATGTCCAAATCATCAGTCCATCAAGTGAGTCTCATCAGCAGGTGGTGGCAGTGGGACAACCTCTTAGTGCACAACCCCAGGGCACTGTTGTGGTAAGTCATATTTTTATTTTGATCTGCAGAACCGACACAGTGGCTCAGTGGATAGTGCTGTGGCCGCACAGCAAGAGGACCGGCATGCTTGGTAAATTGGAAATGCTAAATTGTCATTAACTGGTATATTTATATGCGACTTCACATATATGAGACTTGTGTATAAGTATGACTGTGTTCCTGTCATTAGAATAGCCACTGATGCTAAGGATGACTTTAAACAATAAATAATTAAATACATTTTAAACTGCATGTAGCATTAAAATACAGATGGCTAATTTGATTTTATGCTTCTTTTAACCATAACTAATGTTAACTTTCTTTTTATCTATGTTTTAGCTCACAGCCAAAAACATCCAGTGTATGCGGACTTTATTGAATCTAGCTCATTGTCATGGGACTGTGTTGGGAACGTCTTGGCAGCTAGTGCTCGCTACCCTGCAGGTAATGGCGCATTTTGGGAATTCATCTATCTAGCCATTTTTCTGATTACAATCTTAATTTTCAATGCATCTGTTGTGTGTTACCCTAGAGGACATTTTTATTAAAGCCATTTTTTCTTTATCTAATATTCAAATGTTTCCATAATTGTCCCGAGCTTGCAGACTTTCTATATATTCACCTATGGGCATGTTGGGCATACACTTAATGATGACTTAATTAGGAACATCTGAAAAGTGGCATATGACACACCTTTTTTTGGTTATATTAGAGTCAGCTTTCATCTAAAGTGTCACTGCACTGAAGAAGGAAGCATTTACAAGCAAATGGTAAACAAAATGACTAGTAAATTTGACTGCAGTGCCAGTGTTTTAGCAACAGCTGCGCTTGTGGGTTGTTAACTTACTATGGTATAACATAAGTGGCAGACCATTAACAAATATCCACATAAAGGGCACTTGTTGACCAGCCATTTATGGTTTATAGGAGTGGCAAACTACTGATGAAAACTACTCGAGCTGCTGCTATTTGCTTTCGTGTAATTTTTCAGAACACAAACAACTGCGTGACCTTTGAACTCTTAGGTTACTGTCTCAAGGCTAATGCGTTATGGTGACAACATAAGCAAGGCAGATGTTTCTGGGGAAAACATTTTTACTTTGTTTTCTTTTGTTTTTCTTAGCATCTGGTATGGATTTTGGGTCTGAAACCAGCAGTTGGCGGAGCGCTGAAGCCGGGGAGAGTAGTGGAGGGTCCCAGCACTGTATGGTTTATTCACATTTATCAAAATCTAAATTTTTTTAACCACGCATAAGCCCCTTACCAGCATTTGATTTTTATAGGTTCTAACAACTGCTGTTATGACAGACCTACCAGTCATCTCCAACATCCTCTCCAAACTCTTTGAAAGCTCTCAGTAAGTTCTGCATCTTGTTGCTCATCCTGTAAGGTGCATTGTCCAGTTGTTGCTCTATTAAATGTTTTGTTCATGCAGGTACCTGGATGATGTCTCTCTTCATCATCTCATTAATGCTTTGTGTTCTCTGTCCACGGAAGCTATGGAGATGGCGTATGGCAATAACAAGGTGTGTCTTAAATTCAGTGCAGAAATTTGAAATTTCAAAAGAGACCCATGTTGATCAAGTTTTATAGTTAGAATTCATCAGTTATCTTAGTTTACATTGTGTTTTATTGCGAACAAAATACTTGTACAGAATTTACATATTATCATAGGCTAGTTTTTTAGGTTGCTATAATGTAGTGGTGCTGTGGGCCTGTTTCTATCCAAAAGACTGGGGAACCACCTAAACTCCATGACATTTCTGGGGATTTTAATTCAGAATTTTCCCAGATAATAAAGGTTTTTCTCTTTTTTTTCATTGTTGTCCTGTATTATATATTTTTTTAATGTATTAAAAGGCAAAGAACACTTCTTAACCAGGGGTGCTAAAATTTATGAAGTGTGCTGTAATAGTTTATTCTTTTGTTTCATCTTTAGCCTTCATAGACTGTCTCATGATGTGAACAGGGTTAAATCCATACACAGGGTTATACATAGCACACAAGTCACAGACAATATGTCATCTGTAATTCAATTCATCACTAAGTCTTTGGACTCTGAGGGGAAACTAGAGGAAATGGGGACATGGGGAGAACATTAAAACTCCAAACAGGAATTTTAGAGGTCATCCCACCTAGGGATTGAACCCAGTTCCCTCTCACTTTACCCATTGTGCCTCTGTACCTACCTAATATGACAATACAAATAAAACAAGATTCCGGAGGTAATTCTTATGTCCGGTTGCTCAGAAAAATTACAAATTAATAGTAATAATGTAATAAATAAATATAGACATAATAAATATAACACCATTGGCTAATAATAATAAATTAAATGAAGTACAAATAAATCATTTCAGTTTGGGGCGTCTTATCTACAGTATATAATGAATTACTTTTATGCAGTTGTTTTATTAATCAAAGTTCTTTGCACAGCACTGTCGCGTAGTTTTTCTTGTTTGTATACGTCTTAGTTTTTTGCGTTATTATTAATAAATAATTTACAGAATTACACAGGTTTGTACTATTTCTTAAATGTTTGGTCAACAGGAACCATCTCTGTTTGCGGTGGCTAAGCTGTTGGAGACGGGTCTGGTGAATATGGACCGCATCGAAATCTTGTGGAGACCTCTTACTGCACACTTATTAGAGGTAGCTAGAAATCCACTGGCGGTGAACTTGGTAGTAACACATCCTTTTTTATTATGGAGTAACGGATAAATTAGCATTACAATGACAGACCTTATTTGCTATTCTGAAAATTCTATTATTTATAAAATGCTATTTAAATTTCAAATATGACATAATTTTTATAACATATATGTCGTGTGTGGCTGATTTTCTGTACAGTTCTGGAGTTGAGTAAAATGAGAATGATTATGATGATACGTTAGGAAACATCCTGTCATCTCCTTAATCTGCAATCTCTGCTTTGAATTCTCTTAAACACCCTCTGTAATCTTGTGCTGTAAGACAGATAATACTTGTTGTGTCGAACTTTTCATATTTCTCTGTTTTTCTGTTTCTCTCTATCTGTCTCTGTGTCATCTCTCTCTTTCTTGCATCATGTCTATTATACAGAAGGTAAGTTCTTAATTCCTTTTTTACTTGGCCATCATTCTTGAAGGTTTCTTTTAAATACAACTGCCAATTCTGCTTTTTCTAGTCAGTGTATGAAAATTATTTTTCCCCAGTAAGTTTTCACCATCCAATCAACCACATGTGATTCATGTGGATGGGACAGGCTTATAACGTTGTAAAATAATACAGCCTACAAATGCTGCCTTTGGAACTGAAAAATACAGCTTCATTACTTGTGAAATAATAATCAGATGGAATCAGCCAATCTACACAAACCACAAGTCCATTTTATTTGCTTGTTTTCCTAAGCACAGGGTTTCTCTTGATTTGTAGGTTATCTCTGGCTGCACCACTGTTCCTGACCCCTATGCTTATTATTCTTAAATTAAAGATTTTTTTTTTCCTGCATGTGTACCATAATTTTCTTCACAATTGAAATGCATGAGCTTTGAAGAATGCATCTTCCATATCTTTTTGTTTCTGCTAGGTATGTCAGCACCCTAACGCACGTATGAGGGAGTGGGGAGCTGAAGCGATCACGTCTCTGATCAAAGCTGGCCTTGTATACAAACACGACCCTCCTCTTTCGCAGAACCAGGTAACTATAGAAATTTGATAACGGAAAAAGCAAACATAAGGTGTCTTACCATAGTTGCACCTACCTATGAGTCAGATATACTGACTCTACATACAGACCCATTCCAAAAAATTTGAATATCATGGAACAGTTGATTAATTTTCATAATTTCATTCAAAAAGTTAAACTTTCACTCTTTATACTCTTTGAAATGATATTCGAGTCACTGTTGAAGTGCAGGTGATTGAAAATGCTAGAACACATCAGTCTAAAACCTTCCATATGTGTTCAGTTTAATGGACAACTAAAAAATTAATGGGGTGAAGGCCCCTTCAAAGCCCTTCAGGATTCCTAGTCCACTCTTGTATGGCCAATGATCTTTTATCATAAGATAATTAACATAATTAGTATTAAATAATACATGAATTATAGTAAATTATGAGTATCTTATGGCAAACAATGACAAAACTCTCACCATGCACGTCTTTTCAACAAAAGATTTTCTTTTGCATTTGTTCACTAACTGAAGTTGCAGAGTTGCAGAATATCTTCAACTGGATTCAGAAACTCCTCATTTCATGCTTGAATTTCCTCTTTGGCCATATGTGGCTCTCCGGTAGAAATACATCGCCTGCTTTATGTCAGAGGTCATTAAATGTACACTAAACTTGATTAAAGTTTGAATAGCCTAGAATTTCAGGAAGCATTTACGTCTCCACATGTTTATAGACCAGGGAACTCGGTCGTTTTAGTGAATTTCTAGTGAATGCATAAGCACTATCATAGTTTAACCACAATTTCCATTTCTTCTTCTTCTTTCAGCCTCTCTCTTTTATCAGGGGTTGCCACAGCGAGTCAGATTCTGCATCTTCTGCTTTCACACCAACTACCTGCATGTCTACATTGACCACATCTATATATCTCCGCTTTGGTCTTCCTTTCTGCCTCCTGCCTGGCAGCTCCATTTTTAACTTCCTGTCTCTTAGTCAGAGCCACTGTCTCCAAACTATACAACAAGGCTGGTCTTACTACTCTCATATAAACCTTTCCTTTCACTTTTGCTGCAACCCTTTTGTCACACATCACTCCTGACACTAATGTCTCTAATTAATGCTAATCCTAACGTTAACCTCAGTAATAAAAATCCTTACGCTTAAAAGTATTCACAATTATTTGAAGAAATGCCCATGCCTGCACAAAAAACACACACAAACTCAAATAAGGCTTTATTGGCATGACAAAATAAGGGCAGTCATATTGCAGAAAAAATACACATTCTATAATAAAAAGATCAAAATATATTCAACATTTTTATAGATACAAAAATTATAAAATACATTTAAAATCCATTATTAATGCAGCTAATTAATGCTAGCCCTAACCTTAACCTCAATTATTGAAAAAATACACAAACACAAAACCTACCTGTTCATATACTAACACACTCTTTCTCTCTGACACACAAAAACACAGATTTTATACTCATCCACTTTTGCATTAATCAATAAGGACACTTTCATAAATGCCTGGATCAATCCTAAGATAATAAACAAAATTAAAATCTGAATTAAAATCACTGAGGGATGGATACAAAATATGCAGCAAAGAAAAAACAGTTAAATAATTCAAATTATAATGTATAATATTTTTAAATTCACAAATTGAAAATGGAAGAGAAAAAAATTAATTCAAATGGAAGTTTAACTATACACTTAGCTAATCTGTCATTTTTATTACAAAAACAATAATTATCATCAAAGCTAATGGCTGAATTGTGCACATTTATCAGTTCACAGTAATAAACATAAATCAGTAAATATCACTAATATAATTATTCTGTATTTGATTTGTATTCATTTTGCATGATTTGCTATTTAGAGATCCAGTAGATAAAGTTTTAATGCTTGTCTGGAGTTACATCTTTATTCAGCTTTAATTATTTTTCCATCTATTAATCTCGGGTGAGGTTATAAATGCCCTGGGTGATACCTTTATACTCGCCATTTCCAAAAATGTTAATTTATTCCTGGAAATATAACTGCACACTTTCTTAGTCACTGGTAAAAAAAATTCCAAAAATATTCCATAAATTCCTAAATAACAGAGAAAGAAGTGTAATCATTTCCTGTAATAATTATCATTTTAATAAGTTTTACTTGCTGCTTTAATTTTATATCATTATTATTTTTTTGCAAATGCAAACCCAAAATTAAACCCATACATCTCAACTAAATAGTCTGTCTTCCCCCGAGTTAATAAGTAATGATAATTAAAATTCATAATACACTCCTCTTAAGGCGGCTACAAGACTATTTGTTTGCAAAGCAAGCAGGAAAGCAGGCTGATGATAATAAAAATGCAAATGTAAATCACTTTTATTAGGATAATAACAGTGTTTTTTTGTACTTTAGAAAGAAGAATATCTGAATAGAGCAACTGCAGATTTAATGCATGCTAAAATATAGCATGAAACACTACTGCAATACACAGGAACTGATTTTTAATAGGACTTTTAAACAAAACCAAAAAAAAAGTTTTCACCAGAAGTACATTAGTAATTATAACAAGAAAGATCCTACAGTAAATGGTCTTTCGGCATCCCTATTATTATTGTTCTTATTAGTAGCAGTAGTAGTAGTACTAGGACGCAAAATAATAGTCGAAGTAGTAGTAATAACAGTAATAATAATAATATCAACAATTTGTAATAATTGTAGCAGTAATATTAATACTACTACCATTAGTATAAACCCGATTCCAAAAAAATTGTAACAAAGTACAAACTGTAAATAAAAAACAAAATTCAATAATTTACAATTCTCAAAAAATGATATTGTATTCACAACAGAACATTGACAACATATCAAATGTCGAAAGTGAGACATTTTTAAATTTCAAGCTAAATATTGCCTCATTTAAAATTTTGTGACAGCAACACATCTCAAAAAAGGTTGTGATGGGGTAATAAGAGGCTAAAAAGGTTAAATGTACAAACAATTGCAACTCATTAGGTCAATTGACAATACGTCATTAACATGACTGGGTATAAAAAGAAAAATCTTGGAGTGGCAAAGAGTATCATGAATCCCCCTAATTTTGCGTCAACAAATAATTTGACAGTGTAAAATTGCAAATAGTTTGAACATATCTACAGTGCATAACATCATCCAAAGATTCAGATTATTTGTAAAAATTTCTGTGTGTAAGGGTCAAGGGCGGAAAACCATACTGGCTGTCCGAAATCTTTGGGCCCTTAGACAGCACTGTAACACATACAGGCATGCTTCTGAAATCACAAAATAAGCTCAGGAATATTTCCAGAGAACATTTTCTGTGAACACAATTCACGTTTTAAGTTCTTTTTAGAAATCTGGGACGTCGTGTCATTCGGGCTAAATTTTCCAACATGACATTGCCAAACCACAAACTGCATCAGTTACAGCATCATGGCTGCATAGAAGAAGGATCCGGGTAGAAAACATTTGGCAACTTGTCTCCTCAGTCCCCAGACGTTGACAGAGTGTTGTTAAGAGGAAAGGGGATGTCTCACAGTGGTAAACATGGCCTTGTCCAAACTTTGTTGAGATGTGTTGCTGTCACGATATTTTAAATTAGCCAATATTTGGCATGAAATTTCAATATGTCTTACTTTCGACATTTGATATGTTGTCTATGTTCTATTGTGAATACAATATATAGTATTTTGTCCCAACATTTTTGGAATCGGGTTTATAAATACTGTGTGTGGGGGGGTGTATTACTTGGTTAGGGATCTCACAGGAGGCATGTAAGAAGGTTGCTGGTTTTTGAGCCGGGGAATGTTTCTTAATGTTCCATTAATGTTTCTGATGATTGACAGATTGTGGATTATTATTTATCTCACTGTACGATTCAATTTGTACCTGTGCTCGGGGACATTAAGAAATTATGGATGTACAGTTCCAACATTAATTCTGATAACCCTGAGGCCGATATGCCTTTTGCTGAAAGAGTAAATAAAGAAGAAAGAAGAAATAAAAAAGTCTGAATAGTTCAGAATTACCCATGGCTTCGTCTGGAGATCTACATCCTCAAATAAATAATTACAATTACTCCAGATTTACATACTTTCTCCCCGGTCATGTCTGTTTGAACAGACACGCACTCACATGCCATCTTTCCCTTCTGCTCTCCTGAAGCGCATTTAATAATGAGGATTGCTTTTTCTTTCCGAGTCTCACCTGCGATTCTTCACCTGCCAGGTCGGGGGTAATTGTCACCTCTGGAGCACTTTACTGTTGGTGTCGGTTTACAGTTTATCACCTGTATAATGTAACGCTTCGGCTAAATGTGCTCTGTCAACCAGAGGAAGTCTGTAGGACGCAGTTGAGGGTGGTTAGCTGCTTAGGATCGTGGTTCGTATACCGCCTTTGTCAAATTAAACTGAAAGCCAGGCTGCAGATTTTTGTAAATAAAAATAACATTCTTAATTCTCATTGAGTCTATTTTCTGCCTCCTGTTTTCTCTCTCTGGCTCTGTTCCCACTAGGAAAGAAGTTCTCATTTGTTCCAGGCTGATTAGTGTGCTCCCTGGCAGCTTTTTTGGCACTCATTCTGAGAAATGGATGCAAAATACTGACAAAGATGGTTTTAAAACTGTTTAAAAGTTTGGGCAATAATACACTCTTTAGTAATAAAGTTTAGGGAATGGAAATTATATCTAGTTATAAAATTATGGAGTTGTTAGGATATATGAACAAACCATTAAAAAAAATATATATATTTATATACACTGGATTAAGACTACCTGGTTTGAGGTATGGTGCAGCATGGTAATGTAGTGGGTAGAGCTAATGCCTCATAACAAATATATTCCAGGTTCAATTCTAGGCTGGGACATCCTGTGTCCATTCTGTGTGGCGTTTGCATGTTCTCCTTGCGTCTGTGTTGGTTTCCTTCTGGTCCTCCAGTTTCCACTGGCAGTCTTATCCATGTCCTCCAGAGCACATCTGTACATCCAAACATTGCCAAGCGATTACAGCATACAAGATGGTAGAAGGTATATGATCACAGTCATAGGGCTGTCGTTAAGGAACCAGCCTTGTGACCGGAAGGTCCCCAGTTTAATTCCCAGTATTGTCAAGTCACGGCTAAAGTGCCTTTGAGCAAGGCACCTAACTCCCAGTTGCTCCCCAGGTGCCATTTTATGTATTTATGTGTGTTTTATTGCACGGATGGGTTAAATACGGAGGACAAATTATCCTGTGTGCAACCATTGTGGTAAACAGATCACTTTTACTGATAAATTGTCCCAACTGGTGGTTACATCACAATCATCTCTAATATAAGGTGTTGATCTTTCTACTGTAAATCAGTATGAAACATTTACTAGTTATGGGTTGAGCAACTGAGGGAGCTGTACCATTTTTCTGTAACATGATATTACTAGTAAAGGAACCATCATTAAATATCCAGACATATCTGGTGGATCCAAGTAGCAGGTGCTAAACTAGAAAGATGAACTGGCAGAGCTACAGCAATGGGCATGGGTAAACTTGTCTATATAGAACTGAGTCATTCAGTCTACATCAGATAGTCTTCAGGTCAACTAACTAATATTAATTAAAAAATAAAATACTCTTTTTTCAGGACAATAGGAATATAATTAGTGATTTTCCCCGTGCGCCCCAGTAGAGTGCAGCACACTGCTCCAGGTCTTCAGCCCTGGATGGGTTAAATGCAGAGAAAGAATTTCCCTACAGAGATCAATAAAGTATCAATGATCAATTATTATTATTATTATTATTATGGTGGTGGTGTGATAAAGTAGAGTTCCTGTTACCAGATCTTAGAGATTTTTCTTCCTACTACCTACCTTATTTTGTAATGCGAAAGTAATAAAGATGCAACCTGGAAAGATTAATTGGAAGAGCATGCGCTTCTGGAAAAATCTGGTGCCGGTAGTAATTGCTCTAACAGCTCACGAGATTGGGTTGCTTACTCAGATAATGCATATCCCAGAGAGCATGTATAACGTTGACATTGCCAGTAAGACACCATTTTTTCGGTTTTTGTGCCAGACTTCCGTTCGTATCATTCATTCAATTCTGCTTAATCCAGACAGGGTTGCGGGCCAGCCGGTGCCCACACAATAACTCAGGGCACAAGGGCAGGAACAACACTAGACATAGTGCCAATCCATCATAGGGCAGTCAAACAGGTACAGACAGTCAAACACACATACAAACATTAAGGGCCAATTTAGATACATAAATTAGCCTAGCATGCATATCTTTAAAACGTGGAAGGAACAAGAGGAGAAAACCTGTGAGAACAATGCAAACTCCATACAGAAATTTCCTGGATCGAACCCAGGTTCTTCTTGCTTTGAAGTGACTTAGAGTTGTAACACTGGATACTTCTAAGAACTTTAAAAAGGTGCCATTAGTTGCACACTAAATCAATTTTACTTAATGAATATTATATAAAAAAATATAAGAAATGGGTTTATCTGGGATTTTGGGTAATATTGTATAATCCATCATTGCGTTGCGATAGTCAGTCACAAAGAGGTGTTCTGTGGAATAGGTATAAGCTGCCTGGTCATTCCAAACTCCTGTCAGCTATTGCAGCACTGGGGAGTCAAACGCTCCTGTCTTTTTAAAGCAGTATGCACTTTACCAACTGAGCTACCCAGGCTGTTGCTCTAGCAAAATCTACAGTATAAAACATGACTTTTACTATGGGTTTTACTAA
Organism: Xyliphius kryptos; assembly: GCA_025769995.1. Classification (NCBI taxonomy): domain Eukaryota; kingdom Metazoa; phylum Chordata; class Actinopteri; order Siluriformes; family Aspredinidae; genus Xyliphius; species Xyliphius kryptos. The sequence goes on along the minus strand of JAOUQT010000009.1, from coordinate 11,809,266 downwards.
GGTCATCTAGTGGATGTCACAGATAGGAGCAGGGATTATAACAATATGACGCTGAACCTGGATAAATTATAGGAAATGCCTATGAAATGTGTATTTTAACAAGACAACAACCCCAAACACACCAGTAAACGAGCAAAATATTGGAGTGGCCAGCCCAACCCCAGGACGATAGTCCGAGAAAAAACTTTTGGGGTGACATCCAAGATGCCTTTTTTGTGGAAAAAAAAACAAAAAAATGCAAACGAATTGAGGGATGTAATCAATCCTGGGCTGGAATGCCAGTTGACAGGTGCCAGAAGTTGTGTTTATACTGAACTAGATATAAGGTTAGTCATTTACAGGAATAAAGGATGAATTCAGGATAAATCCTAAAAATATTGAGTTTGTAAAGACAAATTCAGACAATGCTATTTTTTTTAATCCCAATGTTCATTTTTTGTTACTTTCTTTAAAGTAGTTTAAAAAATTATATACATTTCTCATGTTTCTTTTCATGTTTTATATATTGATTAATTAATTCATTCATTCATTAATTTTCTATACCCGCTTAATCCTAGTATAGGGTCACGGGGAAGATGGTGCCGAACAACCCTAGACAGGGCCCAAATCCATCACACAAAGAACACACACAATCACACAGTAATGGGACATTTTACAGAAACCCATTATACTATCATGCATGTTTTTGGAATGCAAAAGGAAAGCGGAGTACCCGAAAAACACCCGTGTGAACACAGGGTAAACATGCAAACCACACAGAAATTTACAGAGTTGCCAGACCCAGTGCTCAAACCGGGGGTTCTTCTTGCCCTGAGGCTACAGCATTACCCACTACCCTCCTTAAAGAACCTCTTTTACCCCAAAAGTGGGTTCATCTGCAGTACAAATTCTCATTCTTTAATTTTTATTTCAAGAATCTAAATGTGTCCTACTTTGATATAAATGTTATATTTTAGATATAATAGCAACTAACCACATGTGTCCATGTGGTTTTCTTCCGGGTGCTCCAGTTGCTTCCCACAGCCCCAAAACAAGCAGTAGGCCACAATGAAGGTGTATAACATAACATGGCAACATCTGATAATTACAAACACCATCTGTACAGTTGCAAGCCAGAATTTTTCTTTTTACCTCATCTGTGTTTGTCAATTGTTAGCTTGAGCACTGATTTTAAAATTACATTCACCCTCTGAAATATGAATTAAGCTCAGTGTGCCTGATGGCTACAGTGGTGAGTTTGCTGTGTTAAGGCTACAGAAGCTCTGGGCATGTTTTATTTTTACATCCCTCTTGCACTATAAGTTAAAATTTGCCTTATTAATCAGTCTGGATAAAGTAATTTGATGACGGCACACCTTAATTAAAATTGTTCCACTAAGGATCAACTTGCTTGTGAACAATTGATATATTTCTTATAGGTGCTATGTTTTTTCAGAAGTCACAGCAGTGTCCTAACTGTGACTCCCATTATGTGAAAGTTGTCTTTATTGTATTTATTTGCACATTTTAGGGGTTTGTAATTCTAGATGTTGTTCTTGTTTTGCCCATTGATGTCAGTATTGAGACATCCTGGGCAAGAACATTGTTATCAGATGCGACACCATATACAATGCACTGACCCATTCCATTATTTTGTATTAATTTATATGATATGGTGGTTATGGTCAAATTAACAAAGAAGACATTACAACATGTACTGGATTATCAGGGGCCAGACTGCTCCATGCAAACCGGGCCAGAGGGAATTGAAGAAAGTTGGCTCATCCGTGCAGAGAACCATTGTAGAGTAATGGCGGCATACGACATATCAATTTTATTAAATGTATATTTTATATTTGGTTTATATTAGTTTTAAAATATATTATAGAATTCCAATGCAGCACAGTGCAAGTTCATAGAAAAATTCACATGATAGCATTGTATGCTGTGTTTTAAAATATAATATTATAATACATTATAATGCATCTAAAATATTTCTTTCATAATTTTTCAACCTTTTGCACACCATTACATTTTCTTTTTATTCTCTCACTGTTCTGCATTTTCTTTCTATTTTTCCTTTTTTCTTCTTTTAATGTCTCTCCTTCTTACATCATACTGTATATTTAATCTTTTACACCTTTATATTTTGTTCTGAATCTTTGTTCTTTCATTCAGTTCTTTTTTATTCTTTTTTATTTTATTTTACAAAATTTCTTTCTAATAAATGTAATGGGGTAAAAAGGGAGAAAAGATGAAAACAGAAAGAAGGAAAGAAATCTTTTCACTCCATTACATTTATGTTAATTATTCTTTTATTTTTTATTGAATTAATCTTTGCAATTTTCTATACTCTTATTCTGCCCAGAACTTGTTTAAAACAAAACAAGGCAAAAGAACGTCTAGAATTTAAGACCAGCCTGGAACTTTAATAATACAATATATTTTGGTTATAAAAGAGGTTGTTTCTGAAAGTGCCTGTAGTGTTGAGGGGGTGGGTTAAGGCGAGGGTTTCCACACTGCTGCACAACTGTCATGTGTACTAAAAACCACACAGATGTTTTGGATCAGTTGTGACTAATTGTGGGTAAGGAGTTGTTTTTCCCTGCACACAAGGCTCCTGCGGGAAGTGATTCATTGTGGCGGTGATGACAGGTGGCTCTGCCGATTTTATCCTCACTCACTGAATATCTAATGTCATTTTTACATTTTAATGTTAGGGTTTCGATTTGTGTGTGAGTGCGTTGTTGTCTCAATGGCGTCGTCCAAAATAAATAAATTCGCTTCATAAACATATCCTCTGCATAGAACTTTCGCAACTTCGGTGAAACTTTGTGATTGAATCTTAGTATATTTGCTAACAGCTCCTGCAACATTACAGAATTTATTCAACCGTGCTGCAAGTTTATACTGTATAATATTTTTTATTACACCATCCTGCTGTCAAATTCTGGATTCTTACTGCTCGGTGTGCATGTGGGTGTATATATACTGAATAAATTTCTATAACTGCAGATCGGACAGTATTGCAGCTTAAGATCATGGGTTTATTTCTAATAGCGTATGGTTTGTGTAATAAAGGCCGGTTCAGTGAGACAGTGTAAACTATAAAATTCTTCATATGATAACATTTTCTGTATAGCAAAATTTATTTTATAGATTTAATATAGGGAATCTTCAGACTCAGCACATTTCTGTTTTATTTACAGATGCTATAAGATTTTACAACATTTCGCAACATTTAAAATAACTATAAGTTGATTTAAAAAAAAGGTGTGACGTTATTTTTTACACTTATGTCACAGGGTCACATGATGGGATTAAGGAAGTGTGCAGTGATAAAAAATCGATGGTACAGCTAAAGCTGATTAGTGCACAGATCATGACAATAGTTACTTGATTTGGAAAAAAGTATAATAAAATCTTGCATTATCAAAACAACTCTAACTCCATTCTAATAAAATTCAAATTAGTTATATACGTCACTGCCAGGAGAATCAGCGGCTTCACTGCTGCGCATACGATGACATCCGGGAGCAGATGGTTCGTTAATTCTGTTAGAAGAAAACATAAAACGAGGATTTAATTGCAGGGAGATTTATTTTAAACAAAAAACACGAAAGACAGAGACAAAAAATATACAGTCAATGAAGCTTTTCTGACACTAGAACTTGTTTCCATATATTTTCCGCCCATCTTCAATGCGCAGCCAATACACAATTGGTTTTCTGTGCAAAATGCATATATGGCTTCTTCTTTGTCTAATAGTTTCAGGTTACATTTCTTGATGTATCAGTGTATGGTGTTAAATGAAACCAAGTGGCTCGTGATTTTTTTTCAGCTTCATGATTTTAACATAGATTTAAACATTATTGACCTATAAAAAGAGCTATCTGCACTTCTGCATATTCAGAATTATTAGTGTGGGAGCCTAAATGGAGTAAACTAATCAATAATTCTGTCTGTGCTGTGAATATCCATTCTGCATTTTGAGGGTGTGAGTTGTCATTTAGGTGAGGCTCTTTTGTCATATCATATGCTGTGTTCATTCAATTTAATTCTGAATATTTTTGTTTACATTTGACACAATCACTAATGTTAGTAAAGTAATTATGGAACGATATAACATTTTAAATAGTCCATGTCACTTACTTTACACAGTTAATTATTAGTGAGAAACGAGAAAATAACCAGTAAGAGGAAGTTGGGTGGACAAAAATGCCTTGTTAATTGTAGAGGTTAGAATAGAGTGGACAGACTGGTTCGAGATGATAGAAAAGCAACTTAACTAATCACTCATTAGAGCCAAGGAATGTTGAAAGTATGCAATGAAAATATAAGGCAGTTCTGATAGGCAAAAAGGAGTCTAACCTTTTACTGGCAATATGTACTTAATAAAGTGGCTAGTGAATGTATGACCTCATTAACACCATCCCAAGCCCACCTAATTCTAAGCTTATCTCCCCTACTTTTCAACCACCAGCCTCCACTGGAACGCATCCATATAAGGTGTTTTGTGTATGCGTTTGTGTCTGTGTAGCACTCCTGACTTGCTCCAACCCTCATGTACTTACTCTTGGTGTCCGTCTGTGAATGTGTGAGATTTATTTTGGGGTGTGTTTTGACAGTCCTGCAGTTGGTCCGCTCGATATTGAATATTGAATGCACCAGTCATTCTCAAGCTCAGAAACACTTTATAATGAAAAATATATATTTATATCAATATATGCAACATAGGTGAAAGCTTACGGTAAGGATAATCTCCCGTTCCTGTACACGTATTAACATCCGTACATCATCAGTAAAAACCCACAGACATCATGCTATTTATTCCACGGCTTCCCGCGTTTTAACAGCCCACGTATCAGTAATCGCATTTACTCGGCTCAATGTTGATTTAATTTGAATGTTTATGAATGACACATCTTGAAATTACATTTTTTCCTGCGTATGAATCATGTATTAAATGTGTTCAGTAAAGCAATATTCCACAAAAAAGCTGCCTGTGCCGAGGAAATCAAAAACTTTAACTGACAGTGTGTATTGACTGTGTACTGATTAGCTTATATGAGTGTATAATGAGGAGACGGACTGGTGTGCGTCAGTCATCATGGCTCTAACAGCCTGCAGATACATATGTGATGATAGAGAACACACAAAATACTTTATTATATGCATTAAAGTCTTAAAAATGGTGTCTAAAACAATTATAGTTAAAGAATATTACATTCAAACAAAATATTAGGCTTAATGGCTGAACTGCCCTAGTGGATCAACTTGCGCATGGAGGATTTTCAGCACCTTGTTGAGCAATCCATTTTTTTAAATCCCTTAAAATAGTTTTGTCTACAATAAAAAGATCAAATTGTGGGTTTCCTTTGGGTGCTCCAGTTTCATCTCACAGTGCAAAGACTTTCAGGTAAATCTGAGGTGCTAAATTGTCTGGTCCCAAGGCCAGTGAAAAGTTGCTTCAGGAAGGCCATCCGGCGTAGAATGTGCCAAATCAACGATGCGATTACTTCAGTGACTCATTCTGGGATCCCTGATTAAAGGGATTAACTAATGCTGATCTTGGATTGACCTTCGCATCAATATTAGATGCGAGAAAAAAGGACTAGTCAACAGTTATTTGGCAGAGTTTATTTTAAAGTATAAAGATGAAGACGTCAGTAAGCAAGTTATCTTTACGGATCATGCTTCAACCTAACCACGTTTTCTGAGGCACTAATGCCTTATTCTTTAGCCCGAATGCAGCCCAGAAGAATCTGACAAAACATCAAGCCTTGGACTCAGGAGAGCCAGAAAGATTTAGACATTCTGAGTTTTGAAAAGTACTGACAGAATTAAGAAAGTATTATACTTATCAATCTCAAGCTGCTGACAGATTCCAATAAACTTGTGACCTTTCAATTTGCTTGTGATGCATGGTCTCCGACGTGAGTTATAACTAGATATCTGGGTCATAAATAGGCTGATATTCATTCATTCATCAAATCCCAATGTATTTAACAACAATCAGCGTAAACGATATGCGGAATCATTGCACTCTAGTAAAAAGTGGGTGCGGGTTTAAAGATGAATAGCATGAAGTCAATAAACAGCAGCTACTTTGAACACAATTCTTTTTGGTTTGCATTTAAGAGCTGGTTATAATTGACATTCAGCCACATCGGTGGCACATTCAGGTGCATTTCCATCCTGCGGTGCAGCACTCTTTTGTTTGTGAGTGTTTACAAAGTGGAACAAGCCTCAGATGGGTCTCATTTGCTGTGAAGCACTAGACTCTTGGCAGCTGGCTGTGTGTCTCTATATACACTCGCAGCAGGAGATGAACTTTGGGTCGCACAAAGAGGATGACAACAATTGCAAGGCTTCTGCTCTTCCTATCAGGCCCACTTTTCTTTATCAGTGGGGTTTATTTTGTATCAGCTCTCTTTTTATTTTTCTCGTTCTTATTCCTGTCATGCAGAGAACTAGGAAATATTCTGATCTCTATTTTCAGACTCCTCAGTCATTTTGCACCTTCTTTACTTCCCCGTCCGGCAAGGTGTGTTTACAAAGAGGAGGGAGAAATAGACTTCCCTGTATGTACTGCATAACCGAGAAAGAGCAATGTAGTTCTGACCTGGTGAACCTTCATTGCTGTTCTTTCACCATGTCAGGAGGGTAGTAACCAATATTGCCTACAGTCATGCTCTCTCTGGCCACTGGTCTTATTGTTAAACTTCTAGGAATTTTCAGATGAATGTAACAGAATTATAAATGTATTGTTATGGGACGGGTTGCCATCCTGTACACAAATCAAAAAAAGAGGGCTGAAGTGCAGTGAGATTTATATTACCAGAAAGACAAAAAATAACAAAACACACTGCGTGAGCTGGATATACTGGCATATCCTACTGGTAGAGGTGAAGGTGTAGCTGTCATCTACAATAATAATAATAATAATAATAATAATAATAATAATAATAATAATATAGCCATCACACACAAACCTCAGCAAAACTAAATATATTTGAGGTTTTGTTTACAAAAATATCTTGCGAAACAAGGAAAAATAAGTCTATGGACTCTTTCCCATTATTATTATTTACAGATCCCCAGGGCCATATTCAGAATTCCTACATGAGTTTTAATCTCCAAATTTGTCTGTAGACAAAGTTTTAAGTTTTGGAAATTTAAATATACACTTCAACAATCCAGAAGATCCCCATGAGAAATACATTCTCGTTTATTCTTGGCTCTGTGGGAGTAAACCAAAATGTAATAGGACCAACTCATAAGGGCGGTCACATACTTGATTTAATATTAACATTAGGATTAAATATTGACAATGAAGTTACACTTCCACAGTCTGATCTTATTTCAGACCATTATCTTATCCCATTTAAAATTATTACAAATCAAAATAGTTGTTTTTCATGCCAGTAGAGGTTCAAACGCACATTTAAAACAAGTACTGCAGATAATTTTGTTAGTAAACTCCCAAATTCATCAACTATGATTGTATCACCCTCCAACCGCACTGAGCTTAATCAGGCAGCTGAGCACCTAGAGTCAATATTTTGTTGGTATCTGGATAGCATAGCCGCAATTAAATGAAGATTAATTAAAGAGAAAAAACTGTCACTTTGTATAATGATTTCACACAGACCCTAAAACAGACCACCACTAAAACTAGATCATAAATGACGTCAGAAAAACCTGGTTGTGTATCAAACAGCATAAAAGGAGAGTCTTGTAAACTATAGGAAAGCTCCTAGTGCTGCTACAGCGAAATATTTCTTCTTGCTAATAGAAGAAAACAAAAAGATTCCGCGCTTTTTATTTAATATTGTAGCAAAACAAACTAGGAAGAAGAGCACTGCAGAAGCGTTTCCTCCATCAGGTTGTAGTTGCGATAACTGTATGAATTTCTTCAGTGATAAAGTTAAAAATATTTGAAAAATAGTTAAAAAGGCACAAAATCAATCAGTCAATATATTCACTATAGACCAGAGATTATCATACTTTAATCCACTTCAAGCCACAGAGTTAATTTTACTAGTTACATCATCAAAATGTACAACATCTATATTAGATCCCATACTCACAACTTTACTTACAAATGTACTACCGGAAATAAACCAACCTCTCATTAAAATTATTAATTCCTCACTCAGTACTGGCTATTTCCCTAACTCTAAATGGCCACTATTCTATGAACAGTTGGGTACAGTTTGGTGTCCCACAAGGTTCTGTCTTAAGCCCGTTACTATTTTTTCTATATATGCTACTTCTGGGTAATATTATTTGCAAGCATGATATAAAGTTCCACTGTTATGCTGATGATACGCAGCTATATGATTCAGCCAATCCTGATGACAGACACCAATTTACTCAATTTGAGGAATCTTTTACTTAATTCTGATAAAACTGAAGTACTGTATTAGGACCCCAGGCAGCTAGAAGTAAAGTTTCTGATATTTTATTACATTTATTCAATTACATCATGTACAGCTGTAAAAGACCTTGGTGTGATTTTAAACTTTCCTTCGAATATCATGAAGATAATACCACACCAGGATAACATTCTTTCACATAAATCAGAAATATGCTGGCACTGAATGATGAAGAAAAACTTGTCCATACTTTTGTTACCTCTAGTTGGATTACTGTAAAGCCCTGTTGTCTGGTTGTTCCAGTAGGTGCATAAACAACAGTTAGTACAGCATGCAGCAGCCATAATCCTTACTAGAAACCGGAAATAAGAGCATATCACCCCTCTTTTATCCATACTGCACTGTCTACTGGTCAAATTTCGCACGCGCCACAGTACCTTAGTGATGGAATAGTGACTATGGAATAGTCTTCCAGTTACTGTTTGGTACTCAGACACAATCTCAGTCTTCAAGTCTAGGCTGAAAAAGTTTTTTTTTTATATATACTTCATAGTCCCCTATAGTTATACTATTGTTATATATTATAGTTAGTTATAAAATTATGTATTAGATGTATAT
>JAOUQT010000009.1:11746197-11760383 GCA_025769995.1 Xyliphius kryptos | reverse complement strand
CTTGTCCAATTTAGCCATGAAACCTCCCACACTAAAATGACAGGTATTTCAGTTTCATTGTCTAACCCCTGTATTTCTGAGATTCTCAAGGTCCACAAGTAACGAAACATTATCAGGAACAAGGTTAAAAATTTTACAGTGCTCATTACAGATAGATGGTCACTTAAGAGTTGAAGCCTTATACTTGAAGTTCACATCCTCGCACCGCTGCTCATACTGTTGACATGCTCCTAAAATTTGAGATGTTAAAGCATCCACCCTATATTTCATATCTTGCTCCATTTAGCTATTAATTGTTTAAATTTCATGAAAGAAGAAATATGAGTATGAACAATCTTTGCTTTTTGTAGAATCTAGCCATTAAATTTACTAAAAACACAAATAAGATGTGGCTTTATCTTTCTAACATTTTTAGCTCCAGTGCAGATAATTTAAGTATATTTTAAAATTATAATCTTTAATTAATAAATTAAGGTATGAGATAAATGCATTTACTTTTATTTATTCATTCATACAATTATCCATTCATTCATACATTATCTTTTGCTTAATCTACATCCTGCCCTTCTTGGCATAAGAGCAGTTACAACTCTGAACAGGGAGCCACTTCATCATAGGCACATACACATTCACAGACTGAGGGCCACTTTAGAGACACCAGTTAACCTAAAAAAACACCTGGACAAAACCTGTACATACATAGGCAGAACATGCAAACTCTACCCAGAATTTTCCAGGTCGTCCGACCCGGAGATTGAACCCGGGTCCTTCTTCCTGTGAAGTGACAACACTACCCACTGTGCCACAATAGGGCCCATCTCTGACTTACTTCTGAAATATATTTTTGATTACTGAAGTAGTTATTTTACTTAATAATTGAATGTAATACATGTGGTAACAAACTAGTAAGTAAATTTGTCTTGGACTATGTGTCTTGCTCTGTTTTGCTGTAGGCTTCTTGTGGGAGCTCCATTTGAGCGGAATGGTGAAAATGAGACTGGTGATGTGTACAAGTGTCCACTAGATAGCTCAACTGAAACAAACTGTTCTCGCCTCAATTTAGGTAATTTCTTAAATCCTAATATAAGATTAATTTGATAACATTAAAATAGCTCTGTTTAATTAAAATAATGCTATTACTATTTTGTGCCGTGAAGGAGGGGAAACTCTAAAAAATGTATTTGATCACAAGGACAAAATGAGACTAGGAATGTCTTTAACCTCAAACCCAAAAGATAACAGCTTTGTGGTAAGTGTAATTTTTCTGCTCTGCTCTGTTATAAATATTATAAACACAACAATTTGTAAATAAATAAATAAATAAATATTCAACAATATGGTATATTTTGATTTCACTAATCTAATGAATTCTGGTGTTGTTGTAGTGTCACATTTCTACTATGCAATATAAGCACCCCATGAATATGGGTCATAGTTCTAGACCCTATGGCATACACCATCTAGTGTATAACCTTCAAATGAATCTACCAATTAATTAACCAAAATTATCAAATGTAAACGCGGAAATTTCTTAAAATCACAGTCATCATATCTTTCTATAGATTAAGTGATAAATTTCCTGAAATTTCATTCATAGCAGATGCACAACACATTACATTAATCTTGTCTTTTATCTCACTCTATGCTGTGATCTTATTAAACCTTATTTTGAAGAACATTGATGTTTTTGTGAACATCAGAGTAGGAAGTGCTCAATAAACAGCAATACACCTTGGTTTGTTTATTGATTAACATTATTTTCAGCATCAATGGCCATTTCCAGAACATAAATAAGGTTACATTTATACATGAGTTTATATGCACATAGTACAAAAGGCATCTCAAATTCACCTAGCATGCATGTTTTGGACTGTGGGGAAAAAACGGAAGAACCCGGAGAAAATCCACACTAACACAGGAAGAACATGCAAACGCCTCAGAGAATTTTCCCAGATTGTCCCACCCGGGATTGTACTTGTTGATCCTTTTTGCTGTGTGGCGACAGCATTACCCACTGTGCCACAGTGGCACCAGCTATTAGATGATAGCCAATGAGTTTGCAGCGAAGAACAAATGGAGATATTGTATGCACGTACCCACTCACGTTGAAGGCTTGCGGTCAGGAAGTTCCACAGTTTGATTCCTGGTACCGCCAAGTCAAAATACGGCTTAGAGACCCTTGGACAAGGCATCTCACTCCCGGTTGCTGCCCAGGTGTTCTAAAGACAGCTCATCACTCCGGACACATTACTTTATTACTTACTTACTCACATTACTTACTATATGTATATATGTATATATGTGTGCAAATATAGGTTATATGCAAAGAACCAATTCTGCTTTGTGCAAACATAGTGGAAAGTAGATCACTTTCACTTCACCATATTAATGTGAATTAATGTTAAACCCTTCATTTAACCCTTCAAACCCTTCAAATATCATTCTGTATGTTAAGTTCTGTATGTAAGTTAATATAATTTGTCTTTCAGGCTTGTGGTCCATTATGGTCATATGAATGTGGTACATCCTTATACAGTACAGGAATCTGCTCCATTGTTGACAGTACTTTTATCTTCTCTCACACCATTGCACCCGCCTTTCAAAGTAAGATCTTTATTTCTCGGTTTATTTATAATGCTTTATCACCATTGATTGAAGCTTTGTTAGAAATGCACGTTTGCATAAATGCAGATATTATTCTTTATATGTTATAAATTAATTGTGAATTTTATTCTATCAGGGTGTGAAACATATATGGATATAGTCATAGTGCTGGATGGATCAAACTCTATATACCCCTGGTTTGAGGTGCAGGACTTTCTAATCAATGTCCTTCAAAAGTTTTCTGTTGGTCCAGGACAGATTCAGGTATGTTTGAAACATAGACATATCCCCAATGCATATGTTTCTGGATAAAGATACATTTGGCATGGATTGCAATTTAAAATGAATTTAAAATGAATGGTAAATATCATTATGATTGGTGTAGAATGGAAATGTAGTCGTTAATACTGTTCACAGACATCACAGTGTCCAAGGCAAGGCAAAAGTAACATAATCACAATATCAAATATCTAGCATCAAGATTTAAGCATTTAAGCAAGATTTCAAGCATTTAAAACACTTCAATGCATTCAGGCTCATCAGTACTCAATGGATAATTGTGTAATGTTTTCTTCTTCATTTTAAGTCACTAATACCATAGACTTAATTGATTTAAGTGTGGCATATTTACCACATGTGGTATATAGGCCATGTGTCTAAGGTTTGTATCCTTAGGTGTAGTTTACACTTTGTGAATTAAGCTTGAAAACTGTTTTACCAGAAGTTCTATAACATTACATATGTATTACATTACATTTTGTGATAATGTATCATAAAATATCACATCTATTAATTATTTTAAACCAAGTGATAAACTGTTTTTACAGAAAATAGGTAAATTAGGGTTTTCAAGGCATCTCTAATGTCAGACAGATAAAATAATTCTGCAGAGCCTCTCAATATAAATATATTATTTGAACGTTATAGCTCATTATTTTATTCTACACAATAATATTTGGAGGTTTATTCAGAGCCAGATTGCATTTTGCTACTCATTAGATCTGTAGAATTACTGACCACTTTGAAAGTGTGGACCTTTATTTCTTGCAACAAAACTCATCCTATGACAAATCTACAGTATTTAATCAGTCACAATCCATTACTCTTCTAAACTATACACTTTAAATGATTTATAATATCAATATTGGGTATTACCCAGGTGAGAATGTGTTCCCCTTAGAGTCTGCTTCCTTTTAAGGTTTCCTTTGGCCTCAGGGAGATTTTTCATTACACTGTTGAATCTGGCTTGCACGACTGGGATCTACATCCAGATTTTCTATGTGTGATTCTGTCTATTGTTTAAAAGTCCCGTATTAATATAATTAAATGTCATGCTTGGTTTTCATTTAATCATTACTAGTCAGAGAGGTCATATTAATAAATTAAAGTGCATGTTAAACTTTTTATATACACTAGAGGATTTTTAGAATGCGAAAACCATGGTTCTTTTAATTTTACTTGTGGCCTTTCCTGTTTTTCACAGGTTGGAGTGTTGCAGTATGGAGAGAAAGTGGTTCATGAGTTCCACCTGGATGATTTCCACACAGTTGATGAAGTGGTGAGTGCAGCACAGAATATTGTCCAACGTGGAGGAGAGGAAACTCGCACAGCACTTGGGATCAACATTGCACGGTATTATACATGCAGACCATTGTTTAAATATCTTAGATTGTATTAAAAATATTGCACTATATCTACCGGAATATTCTGACCTAGTAGGCTTGATATACAGGAATTTTGTACTGGTAGGTCTAAAAAATTCTAATATGAATTGCAGTTCCCAGGCATTTAAGCGTGGAGGCCGTCCAGATGCCAGGAAAGTGATGATTGTGATAACTGATGGAGAATCACACGATAGCCCAGACCTACAAAAAGCTGTTGAAGAAAGTGAGAAAGACAACATAACACTGTATGGAATCGCTGTGAGTGTGCTTCATCTTCACCATCAATCTGCTTTGCTGTAGTTTTTATTTATAATCTATATACTTAACTACTTAGACACTTATTTAATAGTATGTTCAATTTATCAGTAGAAATAATTGTTTATAAGAGCTGTGGTACTATACTGGTTAATATGTGGTTTAAAGCTCTTTATGTTGGGCAATTGAGCAGGGCCATTAACCCTAAACTGCTAAGTTGTTTAAATTAGACGCATGTAAGTCGCTCATTATAAGAGCATCTGTTAAAATTAGCCTATGTTTTCCATTATATGGTTTTTGAAAAGGAAAACCAAAACCTTTGACGTTTAAAATACATTTTTTCTGATTTATACAGGTTTGGCAAACAAAAACAACATGCAGCTTGGCCAACTTAGATAAAATAGCAAAATGTGTCTATGATGTATGGCCAAAAATCATGAAGAATGCAAAAATCAGAATACACTCAATGTAAATAATTAGTAAAATAAGTAGACTTTTTAAAGCTGTTTGCTATATGCCAATAAAACCATACTGATAAAATAAAATGAAATAATCAATTATTAAAAATCCAGTGTAAAACATGTGCCAGATAATAATGCAAATGACTTCATCCATTATAGGACTAGTTCGTGAAAGTAGGTTTCCGCAATTTTGCCAAGCTGCATGTTGTTTTTGTCACTATTCATAGCATACAGTGACGTTTTGACTTCTGATCTACATTAAGGCAGCCATGGATGGATGGGCTAGATGGCTGGGGACCTAAAGATTGCCGGTTTAATTCCCACTCCCGGCAAGTCAACTGATCCCCGTGCCCCTTATAGGGGGCAGCACACTGTACGGGGTGATATAAGTTCATCTTTGATTGGTTACATGCAAATAAAGAATATCCTTTCAGGGAAATTCATCATAACTTTACATCTTAATACCTTTACAATGCTTCCTTTCAATGCAGTACCAAAGGAACAGCCCATACCACACTACAGTTCTGTGGTTGCCTCATCTTTGCCTGAACTGGTATTAAATATTGCTCCACACAAGAGCGCAAAGGATGAGTATATTGGGAATTAACAGATACTTTTGGTAAGGTGATGGCATGGGTAAGCCATTGTGCCTATTCCCTGTGATGACATATTCACTAACTGGTTCAAATTGTTAGCCTGGTGGCTGTGGACAAATGCTGAGGTATCCTATGAATTTGTGTTACTAGCTACTATAGCACTTTCTACTATGTGATGTCATTCTCTGTTTGCTTTATCTCAGAATGTCTGGGAATTAAAGCCCGATGCTTCTGCTATGGCATTTTGGTTAAAGACTTGACCATATGGAGAGAGGCTGCTGCCATGCACCGGTTTTCCAAGCAGTTCCCAGGTTTAGACATCAGTGTTACTTAATGGCCCTAAGGGAACACTGTCCGGCCATTTCACTGCTTTCACCGCTCTCTCACTGCTTAAGTGAGAGAGATATATTACATAAATATCTGTGGAACAAAACAGCACATAAATGCCAAATTATCCTGAATCATATCATATATTTTAGTGCAGAGCCATACTCCGCCTCAACCAGGCTTCTGTGAGAAATATGAAATATGTCCTCATTTGGTAGAGCACAGAATTCTGGAAAAGGCCAGCAAATATAGAAATGGTTTCGACTACTAGGGCAGCAAAAGCTGACAAGATATTAGGATGTATAGTCAGTTTAACCTTATCCCATGCAGCCAACCATCACACAGTGATGATGGGGTATAGCAGTAACAATTACATTGGTAACAGACTGTTTGTCTGCCAAGTTATAAATATTTGGACTTGAATTCGTGTTAAATGGGCACACACAGATACAATGTGTGCTTCATCTGCATAGATATGACTTAATTTATTTTACATGACAGGGCACAATTGTGAAAGATAACAGATAAAAGCTTAACCACTATTAGCAGTTTTGTGTCTGGCTTTCAAAGCAATAGTCAGTTTATGTAAAGCCATCATGTAATGATATCATTTGTCAACATGCATTAATTTCTCAGAGGATCTATTAGCAGAATCACCACCTTCATTATTATATTGCGTCCTCACTTACATAATATTCAGCACTGTTCCTGGGGCTGTCCTGTGAGCACTCTCTAATATTTTTTCTTGTATGCATGATTTTTCGGGGATTTTACTGATCTGTGCTCTCATTTTGGCCTTTATGCTGAATGATGGTGATTACTAATTGTCTAGATCATGTCTGTACAGTACTATAACTCTTAGAGCCTAGAGAGACTCATTGCAGAGCTTAACTTTACTGTACAGTAACCTAATCTGATATATCTTGGTTAAAATGGTATTTCCTGAGGTTGTGGATGAGGATCAAGTTCCATGATGGTGTCCTCAGGTACTTGGCTACTACAATCGACGAGGGATCAATGCTGACTCTTTCCTGAGAGAGATCAAATTCATTGCCACTGACCCTGAAGAGCATTTCTTTAGTGTGACAGATGAATCTGCCCTGAAAGACATCGTGGACGCCTTGGGAGAGAAGATCTTTAGCCTGGAGGGTAACTTTAACTTCAATCACTTGCTTGGAAAGTGGAAAACATTTCAAATAAATCTGGTGTGCTGTGTTCTCTTTTGTATATAGTATATAAGTGGTCACAATAGCACATCACATGCTTTTAACATAACCCAAGGTTATGTCTTATTGTATCAGACTAGAATCTTAATAATCTATCATAATGTCATAGGTACAAGTCAAAATGGAACCGCCTTTGGACTACAGATGTCACAGGCAGGTTTTTCCTCACATATTGTGGAGGTAAGTTTGTAACTCAATTATTAAATATGCTTTAAATTAAACCAATGTATTTTATGACATGTCAGTAATTAACTAAGAGCTTATATAATAAAAAGGAAGTTTTTTTTACTTCTAAATTATTTTTAAAATGGAAAATTACAGTGTATGAAAAGTAGATGCAAACTTTATTAAAGCCAGATATATATCATATAACTTGGGACTAACCTTTTAAAATGTAAGTCTTGTTATATTTGTATGTATTCTGTTAGAACATTCCACAAGGCAGAATGCAAATAAAGGTCAAAGACAGATTTCAGGCACAAACCAGTTTTAAATCACAGCTAAAGTTTATCCATGTCACCATCTTGCTGTTTATCCTTCACTGGCTTTTTGAAGCAGACCACATCAAGCATATGTTCCAGCCCCATCTAACCTGATTGCAATAGTCAAACCCCAATGCTGACCTGGTGTGTTAATCTCTCCAATATGCCTGACTGAATTTCTTTGGACTATGGACATATGTTGAGACGGGCAAAAGATGCCGAGGCAAAAACGTGCATATTATTGGTGTGATTTGAAATGGCAGGTGAATCTGTCTTCACAGCATGCAATGCACTTTTCTGGGAAAACTCTTATGAGAGATAGAACACCTCACATTGCTGGAGCCTTGGTGCTACACTGAACAGTGGCATTTCGAGAGTGAAGATAATTTAATGGAAAGATTTCTTCCTCTTTTGGACTTTTAAAGGATAAGCAGTCCACATATGGTTTTACTGAAGTCAGGCTCCTTCAGTAAGACACATGAAATTGAAAACACACCCAAGTGTCTGATTTACTTTTCTATGTGAGAAATGTTTTAGTTTTATGCTAATTTGCTTGTGACCAATGAAATGGTCAATAGCAGTACCATTGTCATTTTTATTAGAATTATGCCCATTGTATGTCAAACTTGTTACTAATAAAAAAAGAATTATAGGAAAATAAATTTGAGATGGTTTATGGCTTGGCCTGTGACACAGAATAATATTAAAACACTCTGTTGTTTTTAACTGCCAAACACTCAGTTCCTGAGACTCTAAAAGATCACATTTACATTCTGCCTTAACAGAATTTATATTATAATATATATAATTTTTAAGTATTTTGCATATTGCGCATATTGTAACACAGAGTGTACAGGTTCTGGTCATAAAATTAGAATATAATTTTAAATAAGTTGATATATTTCCACAATTCTATTCAAAAAGTGAAACTTGTATATTATACACATTTTTACACACACTCTGATATATTTCAAGTGTTTATTTCTTTTGATTTGAAGATTATAACTGACAACTAATGGAAAAAAAACAATTCAGTATCTCAGAAAATTAAAATATTAGATTAGAGTTTTAGAAATGCTTGCTAACTGAAAAACATAAACATGAAAAGTATTGGCATATACAGCACTCAATACTTAGTTGGGGCTCCTTTTGCCCAAGTTACTGCAGCAACGAGGCGTGGCATGGAGTCGATCAGTCTATGGCACTGCTCACATGTTATGAGAGCCAAGGTTGTGCCGATGGTGGCCTTCAGCTGCACTGCATTGTTTGGTCTAGCATGTCGCATCTTCCTCTTCACAATACCCCATAGATTTTCTATAGTGTTTGTAGTCTATAGTAATTGTAGTTTTGGCACTGTGTACAGGTACCAAATACTGTTGGAAAATAAAATCAGCATCTCCCAAAAGATGGCCAGCAGCAGGACAAGTTACATAACATTTTGGAGTGAAAATGACATTTTGGACTGAAAAGTATTGCTCATTTTGGATATTTAGTCTTTTAGACTCTTAGGGGTGTACTCACTTTTGTTGCCAGTTGATTAGACATTAATTGCTGTGTATTGAGTTATTTTGAGTAAAGAATAAATTTATACTGTTACAAGCTGTCTTTTTTGTCAGTGTTGTCCCATGAAAAGATGCTTAAATATCTGCAGAAATGTGAGGTGTGTATTCACTTATGTGATGCACTGTTGAAAGTGTTTTTTTTTTTTAATTTGATTAAACAGAGCTCTGTGTTCATGAACACAGAGGTGCAGGGAAAAAAAAGATGTCGTAGGGATAACAGCACCCTGAATAGAATTGTGAAACAAAACCCAATTAAAAATGTGGGGGAGATTCACAAAGACTGGACTGCCGCTGCCACAGACATATGCAAGACATGGGTTTCAGCTGTCGCATTCCTTGTGTCAAGCCACTCTTTAACCAAAAACAATGTCAGAAGCGTCTAAATCCAAAAGTGACTGGACTGCTGCTGAGTGGTCCAAAGTTTTCTAATGGCAGTAATGTTTTCATTTTCTTTGAAAATCAGGATATCAGAGTCTGGGGGGAAGAGAGGAGAGGCACAGAATCCATATCACTTGAGGTCTAGTTTAAAGTTTTTACAGTCAGTGATAGGGAGAGGCCGAAAGAAGAAGAAGAAGATAGACCCAGGCCATTTGCTGGTGTTGGTCCACTGTGTTTTCTAAGGTCCTCTGTCAATTCTTGCTGTTGAGCAACGGTTTAGAGATGCCGATTTCATTTTCCAACTGGACTTGGTACCTGCGCACAGTGCCAAAGATACAAGTACCTGGTTTAAGGACCATGGCAAATTTAGCTGCCCTTATCACTATAGAAAATCTATAGGGTATTGTGAAGAAGATCCAACAATGCAGTACAGCTGAAGGTCACTATCGGCAAAACCTTGGCTCTCATAACACCTGAGCATTGCCACAGACTTATCGACTCCATGCCATGCCTCATTGCTGAAGTAATTCGGGCAAAATGATCCCCAACTAAGTATTGGGTTCTGTGATACTTTTCATGTTCATATGTTTCAGTTGGTCAGCATTTCTAAAAATCCTTTTTTTGTATTGGTCTAAAGTAATAAGCTAATTTTCTGAAATACTGTATTTGGGCTTGTATAAGTTGTCAGTTATAATCATCAAATCAAAATAAACAAACACTTGAAATATATCAGTCTGTGTGTAACGGATGTGTATAGTATACAAGTTTCACTTTTTGAATGGAATTACTAAAATAAATAAACTTTTTTATGATATTCTAATTTTATAACCAGCACTTTTATAGTTAAATAAATGCTTCAGCATACCAGGACATTTTGGACAATTCCATGCTCCCAACTTTGTGGGAACAGTTTGGAGCTGGCCCCTTCCTCTTCCAGCCTGACTGTGCGCAAGTGCACAAAGCACTGTGACTGTGCACAAAGCAAGGTAAAATATTCCTATAAACACACTTCCAAATCTTGTGGACAGCCTTCCCAGAAGAGTTGAAGCTGTTCTAGCTGCAAACGGTGGACCAACATCATATTAAAACCTATGGATTAGCTCATATGTGAGTCAAGGCAGGTGACACCTCTTAGCCTGTCACTCACCTTGTCCACAGTGTGTGCCTCTTTGTGAAAAGCTAAACATCTAGCTAGCTAGCTCATCATGCCTCAGTCTAAACTGTATGCTCAGAAATACAAGTTGGAATCAAAGGCTGGTTGAAGCCATTTATTGGAGTCTGTTTTTTATGCCAAACTTTGTGATATAAAAAAAACACATGACAACTCAAAAACATACTTTAAAGGCAAAGCCGTATAACAGTTCTGTCAAAAGCAACTTGCTGTTTATGAGTAAAAATTGACTTTGCGAAAAAAGCTTTAGCCAGCTATAAAAACATGTCGTATGCAAATGAAAAGATAGCATTATTTAACCACTTCTAACAGTCAATAGCTACTTTCCTTCCTGAGGAGTTGACAACACTATCTGCATGAAATGCTTTTCTGGACAACTTAATCAAACCTGCACTTTAATCAGTTACGTTTTCTGTCTTTGTTTTAATAAAATTTTACATCTGTAAGGTCTGTAGAAATCTTGTTTTTCCAACAAAAGTTTGTTCTTCAACTTTTCTAAACTAGGTAAAATATATAAAATAATAACAAACTATATAAAATGTTTTCCTTCCTACAGTATTGTACACAGTGCTGTTATTCCCTTAGTTTTCCATTCCTTAAATTTAGCATCCCATTTATTTGGTATAAAATTTGAGTCATGAGCAAACATTTTAAGAATTAATTTATTTCACCCATGGGTTATCAGTGGGTTTTATATATCCTCTGTATAGGGATGAAGGTTAAGTTTTCCTCAATATTCTTCCAGTTTGCATTATATAATGGGTTGCACCAGTATATCACAGTTCTCATTTGTTCTGCAAAGTAATAATCTATTAGAGAGGGTAAACCCCATCCCCAACTTTTTTTTTGATTAATGCTAAAGTTTTAAGGTGGACCCTAGTTCCTTTTTCTTGCCATATAAATCTCAACATCATTCATTAAATTGATTTTGGTTGATCTCTATAGGTACATTTTGGAACCAGTATAATAATCTAGGCAGTACGTTCATTGGGAGTAATTAATTAAATAATTTTGCAAGGTCTTTCAATCCCTAAATATTTAAGGTAGTTTGTGTGCCATGTCAAAGTGCATATGTTTTTAATTGTGTCTGTCGGTTAATAGTTGTATGAGACTAGCTGAGTTTTACTTTCATTTTTTTATATCCTGATAGTTGACCATATCGCAACAGATGGAGTAAAGAGGTTGTCTAAAGATTACGAGAATATTATCGGCATAGCAAGCCAATTTATGCACTGCATCTTTGAAGTGCGCTAGCGTTGTCATTTTGTCTAATGAATAGGGCCAGTGGTTCCAGGTGTAAGGTGTGTGTGCGTGTACACACACACATATACATATACTATATTTTCAAAAGTATTTGCTCCTTCCAAATTATCGGAATCAGGTGTTCCAGTCACTTTAATGGCCACAGGTGCATGAATGCTTCATTTTCTGTTATGCTTAATGGTTATTTCTCTCAATCTCAATCATAACCTCGCAGTATCCAACATGAACTTATTTAGTTTATCAATTTTCTCTATTTTTCATATAGAAAATAAATGCTCTACTTTTGCATTACATACATATGCGTACTATCATTACTAGATATTTGTTATAACTGGGAGTAGAACCAAACACTAATGTGAGCTTGCAGAAGTTATTATTATTATCATCATCATTATCATCATCACCATCAATAGATACCTCTATTCTCCTCCTTATCGAACATCTAAGTCCACCTGAAATATTCCTGTTTGATATTATTGATCTGTTCGTCATGCTCATTTCTTTGCAGTTTATTGGAGTTTGTCAGGATGTCCCAAAAGCATTGTGATAACTAGAACAATAATTTGTCAAATTGAAATGTGCTTAGGGCTAGGAAATTAGCAGTATCTTTATTATTCATAGTAAATGAAGTTTCTGAGTCAATGTATAATATTGTTTATAGACAGAACAGAAATTTTGGGCATTATTGCTGTAACCCAACATGTGTGTATGAATTAATGAACTCCAGCTCAGATAATGTGACATCATTAAGAGAGTTGTTATAAAAATGTGAAAGACGTGTGTGAGTTGTTGTCAGTGTGCTCAGATCCAGAATTTCATGTTTTATGTTATTTATTAATAATGGTGTCACAAATTGAGTGTCCTGATAAAGCCATAGTCATTTATGTCTTGAAATAAAGGAAGCAGGGAACTCGCAAAAGTCAATTACAGCAACAAACACATCTGTAACGCTGTTAAACGTTATTGGGTTAGCCGTGGCTTAATGGATAGTGTAGTGGGCTGGGGACCAAAAGATCACCGGAAGTGCCGTTGATTAACGCACGTAAGCCCCAAATGCTCTCCATGCACTTTAAGAGGGCGCACTGCTCTGGGGTTTCTAAGTGCACCTGCAGAAGGGTTAAATGCAGAGAAAGAATTTCTCTATGGGGATCAATAAATTATATATTATTATTATTACTACACAACATTACTACTTAGTCAGCTTTACATACAACTTGAGTTAATTTTTTTTAATTCTTACACCTGATGCCATGTCAATATATGTACAACATTGCAAGTCCGACATGTCAGGTTCAGGAGAAGTGTGCATGTTAAAAAAATGTGGACACATTATATTTCATTGACCACAGCAAAAAGGCCCAGGGTTTCATTTCTGTATGGAGTTTGCATGTTCTCTCAAGTTCTGCATAGGTTTACCCCGGATGCTCCAGTTTCCTCCAGAAGTCAAAACACATGTATGCTAAGTGAATGCTAACGCTAACCCTAGAGAACCTCCAATTTGTGTGAAATATGTATGTAACCTTGTAATAGATGTAACCACCTTCCTGCCACAAATAGACACTGATGCTGGCATGACTTAAAATAAATAAACAACGACATTGAATGTATTCTACCTTGAAATCTACAGCTGAACTTAATGTTTTTCCTTTTTGTTTTTATTTTTATTTCATTATTTATTTTCTTTTCTGATAAGTTGTCTATAGGACAAGGGGAGAACACTTCCTTTTCTGTTACAAGAAATAGAAAAAATTACAGTGAGCTCTCATAAAAGAAATTTACGATGTATTAGTCTACATTCAGCCACAAAAAAATGTAAATTCTGTCTTTTTTTTTCTTCTTTCTCCTAAATAAACAGAATCTGTTGCCCACTGCAACACCACAAGAAGCACAGCAATGGCTACATAGAAACCGTTTTTCACCATTCTGTCGTCTCTTTACAAACTTCTCAGGTATGTACATATTTTGAAATGAAGTGTAAGTGATCTCTGTGAAGTGCAAGTGATATGTCTGAAGGGAAAGTGATCTCCAGTTTCTAAAGTGAAAGTGACCTTTCAGAAGTAAAAGTGACCTGTCTGTCAGAAGTGAAAGTGACCTGTCTGAAGCAAAAGTGACCTATCGGAAGCGAAAGTGATCCATTTTTGCCACTATGTTTGCACACAGCGGAATTTGTCCTCCGCATTTAACCCATCCGTGCAGT
>JAOUQT010000009.1:11735577-11746097 GCA_025769995.1 Xyliphius kryptos | reverse complement strand
GCAACTTCTTCACAGTACCCCATAGATTTTCTATAGTGTTAAGGTCAGGTAAGTTTGCTGGACAGTTATGAACGGGGATACCATGATAATGTTATCAGTCTGTGTAACAAATGTGTGTAATATACAGGTTTTACATTTTGAATAGAATTGTGGAAATAAATAATCTTTTTCATGATATTCTAATGCTATGACCAGCACCTGTATGGTAGAAAAATATGTTCTTCATAGATGACTTTTTCAAAAATATTCCTTCTTTTACCTGGTGCACGTTTACTTAAAGCACAGTTTATAAGATGTAGGACTACGGACCCTCTTACTCTAGATAAGATAAGAGCTTCTGCCAAATACCATAAATGTGAATGTGAACGTATAACCTTAGGTTCCTTTTAATGACATATTACAAATCAGTACAAACAATTGGTAGAGTGCGTTATTGCAAATTTGCTATATGACAAGGGTGTTATTAACTGGGGTTCAACTGACCCGGGGTTGAAAAGAGCTGAGAAGAGATCGGGATGCTCAGCCAGCTTATCCTATCTTATGGAAATTGTTGACAGCATATGACATTACAACAAACATGGGAATAAGTTTGAAATCCTTTTTTATCTCTGATACTTATACAGTTTAGGGAGAGGAATTATATTCATTTTGTTTTAAGTATTATGAAAAGCATCTAGTGATAGTTTATATTTTTTCAGAGATTTTTTTTACATTTGTTTTTCCTTTTTTTTAAAGAGAATGTATACAAATCTTTAATATTGTGCTTATAGACTCTACTATACTATACTGTTCCTAGTATATTTAAAATCAATTTAAATATTTACTGAGTTGTATCCTAGGCAAAAAGAGATGCCTATAAATCCTAATAGAACCATAAAAAGAACCGAGAGCCGTCTGCATCACAGACAATTTGTGGCACTCATTCAAACTGTCCACGTCGACGCTCAGTGAACTAATAGTTGGCGAGACTGTGATCTGGGAGATTTTACAAAGCTCTTATTTCTTGACAGCTTTAGCACTACCTCTAATGTCTAGTCCAATCGCTTTTTAATTCACCTGTGAATTTTTTCCAAAATTCCCTTATTTTGGTTTTCATTTAGAGGTGGAAAATCCTTGTGTAACATAGAAAGGTTTCGGGTTATGTGGTGTGGGGCTGAATTTCTGGTATGTTGGCAGTGTTAGTATTCTCTTTCATACCATCTTATAAGGAGTATCTTCTGTTTTTCATAGCCATTCTGGCATCTCTATAGATTTAGGGACAAAAACAGTTTCTGCCTGCGATGTTTGAATAAATGTTTGAATTGTTAAATAGTTAAACCTGTAGCATGCATCAGAGCAGTCAGATAACTGCAAAAGCCATTATACTCTCACTGACGTATAAAATAAGTGTGTATTACCTTAAACTATTTCTTCTTTCATGAGAAACTTTTTTTTCTAGTATTAGGCAAGATATTTTGCCATTACAAATAGGTTATGTAAGAGAGAACAGCCAGTGCAGAGCTTGTTGAAATTGTTGATTCACTTCCAATCCAAACTCAGACTCCTTTTATGACAAACTGAAAGTTTATGTATTTGCTTAGACATACTAAGTTTCATATAGACCATGTATACAGAAACTGAATGATCATTAGATTAAGAACACCTGGCAGGGGGCAAATGATCACTGATAAAGTGCCCCAACTGCAGCTCACATCACAATCGGCTCTCATGTAATGGATTAATTTGTCCACTGCACAGCAAGTAATATTTACCAGCTATGGATAATTAACAACGATGGCAAGCACAAAGGTTTTCGGTCATGATCATGTAACATAATTAATTATAATCATTTGCTAACTTGTTCTGAGCCTGTTTTTCTAATCCAATTATCACTCAGTATAGGTCATATACAGACCTTGGCAAGCAAGTCTTTATTTTTGGTTTGTTTGTTTTTTTATGGCTTTAGATTTATGTAAGAACAAGGAACACATAAATAGCTCAAATAAGTGCTTTTTGTTTAATTCTGTCCATAGGATGGTGTTCTGGTGGGTGCTGTTGGAGCATATGAGTGGAATGGAGCTGTCCTCAAACAGACACCACATGGTAATGTGATTCCTCCCAAGTCCTCATACCTCAAAGAGTTCCCTGAGGAGCTAAAAAATCACGGCGCCTACCTAGGTGAGAAACAAAATTATCAAAACGCAGCTTAAGTGACTGAAATTTTTGTTTTAAAGGAATTGTCCAATAAATAAAATTATTTGAAGGAAACAATCATAAATCATGAATTATCTATTAAAATGAATTTATAAGCAATATGTCCAGATTCTGAGAAATTTATATGAACCATATTCTCAGAATCTGACCTGATAAATTGATAGCTTCATAGCCTCAGTACCAAGAAAGTGCAACACACTTTGTATTAAGGTATATAAAATATTAGTATTAAAAAACTAGGGAAATACAGATGGGAGACAAATTAAAAGATAAACTAACAAAGTATGTCCTGGTAGCAATTTGAGCAGCCATGTTTTCATTGGTACTATAAGTCTTTACAGCTCTACTGGAGACATTAAACTTTCTAATAATATTCTTTCATTGGGTGTGTTGATGATGTTGAGAGTAAAGAGCACTCTTTAATACTCTGTCAAAAATATTTTCTAAGTGTTAACTGGATAAAAATCAGACATTGTATATACAGTAATGACATTATTCTCATACAAAACCTGGATTAGAATAGAAAATGAAGAAATGTTTTATTATTGGAAAAATATAATCAGTAAGAATAATGTTTTAAAAAAAATTATATCCCCAATAAATTAGAACCACTTCTGTTCCTTTCAATTCTGTGTCATCCTTGTGTTTACAAATAATTTTCCATCGGAATATAAAACCATTTTGGAAATTGTTTTGTGTGTTTGTTTAACTCTAGGTTATGTGGTGTCATCAATAGTGTCAGCTCATTATGGCCAGCTGTATGTGGCAGGAGCTCCTCGGTATAACCACACAGGCAAAGTTATCATCTTCACCCTTACCAACACAGGCAACCTCTCTATATTGCACTCTCTAACAGGACAACAGGTACATATATCACCACTTTCATCGGTATACCTTGCATTTTGTTTGCATGTTTCTCTGTTATAAGTCAGCGGTGGCTCTTAACAACATGGTGGTGTAGTGAGTAGCGCTATTGCCTCTCAGCGAGAAAGACCCCTGTTTGATCCCCGGGTGGGAAATATCTTGGGATATTTCTGTCTGGAGTTTGCATGTTCTCTCCGTGTTCACGAGGTTTTCTCCAGGTGTTCTGGTTTCCTCCTGCATTCCAAAGACATGCACATTAGGTTAATTGTTGTCTTTAAATTCCTCTTAGTGTGCATGACTGTCTATTTGTGTTTGTGCCTTTGCGCACAGAGTTGCCGGATGAGCACTGGCTGGTCGATTAAGTAAAGCCTGCAGAATTGCAACATATTAGTTGCATTTTTGTTTCAAAATTCTTCAGATATATTAGGGACAGGTCAGCACTGTAAGCAGGTCAGTCGCTTACCCATTCTGTTTTTGTCTTTAGCCATGCCGAGAGCATATAACAGATGTTAAGCTTTGCAAATTCATTCTTTCATTCATTCATCTTTTTTTGAGAACACTTTTTCAAATCATCTGTAATATTCTTTTGCATTTGTTGTAATAACTGGATTTGTAGTTGAATACATGTATGTGTACACACAAAAAATGTACTGTGGTGCAGTGGTAATGCTGTTGCCTCACAGCAAAAAAAGACCCAGGGTCAGTTCCTGGGTGGCATGATCTGGAAATTTTCTGTGGAGTTTGAATGTTGTCCCACATGTTTATGTGAGTTTCCTTTAGGTATTTCATATCCCCCACATCCCAAATATATGCATGCTAGGGGAATTGGAGTTTGCTTCAGGTATGGGGAATCGGAATAAAACATCGGCATTGCCAGATCGGCAATGCAAGTGACTCACTGTGGCGGCCCTGGTGCCAGAGAAAAGACAAAAGTAAACAAAAAAATATATATATTTAATTGAATGGCGGATGTTTCATGTTGTTTAAAGTATTGTAACTGTTTATATACACTAAGTAAGAATTGCCGGTTCAATCCCCACATTAGGCAAGCCATGGCTGAAGTGCTGTTGAGCAAGGCACCCAACCCCAACTGCTCCCTGTGCGCTTCAATGGGGGCAGCACACTGCTCCGGGTGTTCAGTCCTGGATGGCTTAAATGCAGAGAAAGAATTTCCCTACGTGGATAAATAAAAGTAATCCAAAAAAATGTAAAAATCTAGAAATACTTTTTTGTTTATATTAAGTATTTGAGTTACCCAAAGCATCATTGTTATTACCCCATGGTAACCAAACAGACTGGTTTTCTTTTTTCCTGTTTCTGAATAGATCTTTAACTCTCTAGGCTAAACGTAATCAATCAGCGTGCAAGTAATTTAGCTAATTCAATAAAATTAGCTTCAATGCAAGCTACTGGTAGGAATATAAACTGTGCATTGGAACATTTCTGCTCTCACTCATTCTTCATTTGCTACAGATGCCCACTGATTTCCAAAGCCATGGTTCCTGAGGTATCATGGTAGTAATTGAGTAAAAGAAGTATTGACTGAAGGAGCAATTAAGGTTCTTTATGGAGAACACATTTTTAAATGGAAAATATTGTGTGACAGTCTTGTCTTAAATCCAGATGTACACACTGATGCTGCAGAACATGTGCAGCTCATCTGTGTGTATGAGCACGTCCGGGTGTATGTGTGTATTTGTCTGTGATGTTCACTGAAACATATGATGCCATCAAAAAGATCAATGCAAATAAGGGTTTACTATCTCAGTATAATCTATTTAGCCTGTTTCCTGTTTCTTATTTGGTAGATTGGCTCATATTATGGCAGTGAGTTAACACCGTTAGATCAGGATGAGGACGGATTGACTGATCTGCTGCTAGTGGCTGCTCCAATGTACTTCAGCCGAGGTTGGGAATCAGGAAGAGTCTACACCTACAGATTAGACCAACAGGTAATCAGCAGTGCATTGCTGTAACAAAACAGATTGTTATTTATCTTAGCAGTTCCTGCAAGCACCACCAGAGGTCAATCTAATTCCACTGAGGTTCTCATGCCTTTATGCTCAAGATCACAATTCAGTCACCTGATTATTAATGTTTGTTGATCTGTTACACCTGAACCACCTTGTCTATATGGTTTAAAGTATTTGTCCTCTTCTTCTTGCAAACATGTTGTCTGATATGCAACAATAGGAGGTTTTTTGTTGTTTCATTTGTCATTCCAAAATTGACTACGCATTTTCTATTGGGGAAAGTGTCGGTACTGCAGACAGGCCGGTCCCGTGTTCATATGGGTTTTCTTTGGGTGCTCCGGTTTTCTTCCACAGTTCAAAGACATGCACGCTAGGTAAATTGGAAATGCTAATTTGTCATTAACTTGTGTACTGATATGTGTAGCTTTGCGTATGATATGAGACTTGTGTATGAGTATGACCGTGTTTCTGTCATCAGAATAGCCACTGGTGCTGAGGATGACGTTAAACAATAAAATAAATAAAATATTTATCTGCAGTCATACCTTTGTAATGTGTGCAATCTGTTGTCTTATTAAAAAATCATAGATATCCCTGGAAGACATCTGTAAGGTAGCATATGTTGTCTAAGTTATTAAAGTAACTTTCTGCTTTAATACAGCCAATGAAAGCCAATAATACTGCCAATGAAATTTGTCAAGGGCATTGACACAGACCATTCAGTGACAGATGATGGCTTTTGGACTGCATGGTGTTTTTTGTTTTTGGTCCAATTTGTCCAAAACAGATATGGAATACTGATTTCTGACCATAATACACATTTCAAATGTGTAATTAATTACCCCCCATGCCTCAGACATATTTGTTGATGTCACTTCTTGAAAAGGTTATTATGGAGCTTCTTTTTTGCATAGTGAAGTTTAAAGTGAATATTACTAAGTTTTGTATCACTTGAAAAAGGTTTGCCAAAATAATCCCTTGACCAGTTGGTTATATCAGCTGTTGAAGAATGGCAGTTCTTGATGCAAGTGGGAATCAAAGATCACTGGCGTTCATCTTAATTTTGCATCCTTGGCCTTTATGCCTTGAAATTTTCCAGATTCCTTGAATTGGAGAAAGAGTTGAAAAATACCATGCAGACTTTTACTAATGAAAGTGCAAAAATTTGCATCTATGTCATTTCCCATGGAACATGTGATTATATGTGAATATAGCATTGCTGTCTTGGCTTATATTTTAAAGAAATACACAGTATGCTGCTATCAGGTGTTTGTCTATTTCAGCAAGACAATAAGAGACCTCTTTAATGTATATATGTATTTGATTACTGCATTGTGACTGTGGATTTATTTGCAATTTCTGTCAATAAACATGCCCTTTTTTATTCATATTGATGTGATTGCTAACACACTCACTTTAGGTGTTTCATACACCCAATCCAAATTTACTCACAAAAACATTTACAAAATGAAAAGAAAATGATGGTAAGACATAGGTTTGTTTGATATATAGATTGTTTGACACAATCGCTGTCTAACTACAGAGACTCAGTAGCATTTCTTATAATGTTACATGGCTGTTAAGGGCAGATACTTTCACATATTTGGTCATTATTTCACCACAGCCACACAAATTTAATCCAGGGAAGAGTGGCCTGTGTCATTTGTGTGTGGACATTTTGTCCCCGTTTCTGCATGGATTTCCTCCAGAAAGAATATAGATAAACAATAACAATATATAAACAAAATGCATGGTAGTTAGAATCCTGCCTACTTAGATCGCTGCCTATGTAGGCAGTAAGGCAGCACAGCACCTAACTAGGTTTTGAGACACACCCTATGTTTTCCTCTAATTGCTTTGTGTGTAAAATCTTTTTTTTTTCTGAAGGGACATGTTAAACTAGAGGGCTTTCTTGAACCATCAGAATGGGCTCATGACTCTCGTTTTGGCTCCGCCATGTCTTCGGTGCCTGATCTGAATGGTGATGGTTACAGTGAGTTGGTGGTTGGTGCTCCTCTAGAAGATGACCACGGTGGTGCACTATACATCTTCTACAGCCGACAGAATGGTATTCAGCCAAAGCATGAACAGGTAGAATTCAATGATGTTATGGCTGTAATTAGGTTAATGGTTGGTGATGCACTGGCTCTCAGTGCCAGTTTATGATTTTATTAGAATAGCTTAAATTCATTGTTTATTTGGTAGCCTGCACATTAATAACTGGATATTTCATATATCTAAATTTTTTACACACATGTATGGAAGGTGCATATTTGGCCAAGGGATCATGTTAAATGTATTTGTTCTGTTCCCTCTGTGTGTTCTAAATTTACAGTCACTCAATAAAAGTGAAATTATATGCAGTCTGCAACAGAATGAAAAGAGTACATCTTCCATTTCTTCTTAAATCCAGTTTTGAGAAAATTGAAAGCCTTGACTATCATGTAACTTTGGCTAGCATATCAGAGTTTACCACTTCTTTTCTCATGGATAAAAGAAAAGGAACAAAACAAGAAAAAAGCTGTGGGCTCACACACACAACCTTCATCACAGCAGAGGTACTGGCTGACTTATTTTCATAGTGGTTTTATGTCAGATCCGGAAAACTAAATATAGTATACACATGTGCGTGAAATACATTAACTAG
Organism: Xyliphius kryptos; assembly: GCA_025769995.1. Classification (NCBI taxonomy): domain Eukaryota; kingdom Metazoa; phylum Chordata; class Actinopteri; order Siluriformes; family Aspredinidae; genus Xyliphius; species Xyliphius kryptos. The sequence goes on along the minus strand of JAOUQT010000009.1, from coordinate 11,738,420 downwards.
ACTTTGGTAATTGAGGTCAAAGTGCAAACAAACAATATATTGACAACGGACATCCAGTCTGTAAGGGATTATGCAATTCAAGGTAATCTCTGCCTCACATTGTATCTATCACTTATTTTAATTATGAAAAATCATAGAGAAATGTAATTTATGACACTAAATGACAATTTATGGAATTACATAAATGACTTATTCTTTATTTCATTTGTGTTTATTTTTCTTTATATTTCTGTTTGTCAGAGAATAGCTGCTTCAGAGATCTCCTCAGGTCTGACCTATTTTGGTCGTAGTGTTCATGGTATGATGGACATAAATGGAGATGGACTGACTGATTTGTCTGTAGGTGCTCTTGGTGCTGCTGTCTTACTCTGGTGAGTATGTGTCCCATATACATTAATAGCTGAACAAGACAATCATAATTGTCTTCTAGTTGGTATAATTGTTTAAGAGAAAATGTATTATACGATGCATGATACATTGCGAGAGCCGCACGGTGGCACAGTGCATAGTGCTGTAGCCTCACAGCAATCTCAGGTACAAGCTCCGGATGGGGGGCGACTCGAAATATTGTGTGGAGTTTGCATGTTCTTCCGGTGTTCGCACTGGTTTTTTCTGGGTACTCCTGTTTCCTCCCGCATTCCAAAGACATGCATGGTAGGTTAATTTGTGTATCTTAATTGCTCACTAGTGTGTGAATGTGTGTGTGCTTGTATGCGCCCTATTATGGATTGGTGCCCTGTCTAGGGTTGTTCATGCCCTTGCTCCCAGAGTTGCAGGGTGTGCACCGGTTACCCTGTGATCCTAAAACTAGGATTAAGCTGATATAGAAAATGAATAATAAATGAATGATTCATTGACCCAAAAGCAAACAGAGTTAAGGGCTTTGCTTAACAGGAGGACAGTAATTTATATTAAATTATAGCCTTATCACATGATTAGCTCAAGTCTTAACCAACAACATTCAGTCATAATAATTCTACACAGTGTTTTTAATGCACTACTTGCATCTGGTTTGAATGAGCAGGTCCCGCAGTGTGGTCCGGGTTCACATGGATGTTCACTTTGAGCCATCAAAGATAAATGTCTTCAATAAAGATTGTATACGAGGAGGCAAAGAAGTGACCTGCATGGCAGCCATAGTCTGTACCAAAATAATGCCACGAACCAAGATTCCAGATACACAGCATGTGGGTACGTAATCGCTGTTATTCATCTTTAAAGTAACGTCTTGCATAAATGATGACAAATGAAATCATTACCATCTGCTTTACAGATTTAGTCATAAAGTAAAAATTATTGATTGTCACTTTGTAGTTACATGTCAGAGTGGAATTGTTTGTGCATGTGTGAATTCTCCATCGGATGTGTATTAAACGGTTCAAGGAATAAATTTTTTTTTATTTTGTGCCACAGAAACAAAGCCATAGAAACCACTGTTAAACAGTGTCTGTACTTTTTCTCTTCCTCTTATGAATCTTCTGAAATGTATAAAGCTATCTCTCTCGCTATTTCCCTCCCATGCAAGCACCCGCACAACAAACGGTAAACCCAAATCCATACCCTAGCCACAGGATGGCACTTTTATTTATTGATTTATTTATTTATTGATATGTGGAAGCTGCAATAAAAACACTTTATTGATTGTGATTGATTTTATACACTTGTGGTTTGGGAAAAAAATTCACTAATGGTTGAGTGAATACTTTTGGAAATATAGTGTAAGGTCTACAATAGTAACATACTGTAGCAGATTCGGTAGTAATGTTACAGGGCTGTGATGTCTCCCAGAGTGACCTGGGACAAGGGAACTTTACTTAATTGGGGTCAGAAGCAATAATAAGACTGAAACGTTTATACAACACTGTTCTGTAATATTCCATAAATAGTGATTAGATTAGTGATTGACTACTTTGTGTCAGATATGCAAGAATTTCTCAAAAACAGTTTAATTGTTTCTTAATCCATGATTGCAAGTGGTATTTTGGGCTTTCACATTTTACTGTTAATAAATAATATAATAATGTTTTAGAGAGTCTGGGAAAATTTTTGTGCATAATTCCTATAAAATGATTACTTACATTTCATAGTAATAAAGGAATAGGGCTTCTATTAATATTAACATATACATAACACAAATAAATCAGATTTTATGTATGCAACAAAAATTTTAAAGGGTGAAGTATCCCATGGTTCATTCGAAATTGTTCCACAAGTATCGGTCTAGTAGCATTTGGAACATTAATCCTGGTGTAATTATGTAATTCAGTGAATCTTATAATCCCTGCTAGTGTGTATTCTGGATGTAGGATATGTATCAATTTTGCATTTGCATGTTAAACACACCAGTTAGCTTAGCAAGAATGTAATTATTGTCATATCGCCTGTGTCATATATTTCAGCTTCTCCTTTTTTGTCATGTTTATGCAGCACTTAAGCAGAGCTGGGCTTTTGATGAGAGACGTTACAGCCCCAGAGCAGTTTTAGATAACACTGATGGACTCCATTCTGCAAATATCACTGTACTACCAGACGCAACACATTGTGAGCACATTTACTTCCATGTGCATGTGAGTCTGGCATCAACTCTTATATATTAACTTTGTACATTATATTATCTTATATTATCACATATTAAATTAAATGTATGTCAGACCCATATTAGTGTATACATTTTCTTTATAGCATTATAATGTTACAGGACCTATATATGCAATGCACACAACATTATGGGTGACATACCAGAGTTCAAAAGAGGACAAATTGTTGGTGCACGTCTTGCTTGCACATCTGTAACCAAGACAGCAAGTCTTTGTGATGTATCCAGAGCCACTTTGGGGTGTTTT
>JAOUQT010000009.1:11586676-11599309 GCA_025769995.1 Xyliphius kryptos | reverse complement strand
ACTTCACCTCACCTTCATCCACAGCATTTTATACTCTACATGCAAAAACAAAGTGAAAGAGCCCACTTTGCTCCAGACTTCTGCCTTACACCTAGATCTCCAGTATGTCTTCAGTGTTGATCATTAATTTAGCTTCGGCTGCATTGGACATCATTTTATATTCCTTTCTCACCTTTTCTCAGTATGAGACACCAGCTTCTGTAGTTCTTCTTATGAAATGGCCAAAAAGATGATGTCGTCATTATACCTGAGACTGTTGACTGTCCCTCCACAAATCCCGAATCATTGTCTCATTGTGTCATTCTGACACAGATTCATACTGTGTGATTAGATGTTCTTGTTGCTATTGACTATAGAGATTTCTGATCAGTTAAACCAGGTGTGAGGAGAAACCCGTCTGTAGCATGCTTCATATCCACACTTGTACCATGTTGAATGCCTTCTTCAGGATGTTTGGGAGGTTTGTCATCAGACCTCTCTTACCTCTACTAGGCCTAAATCCATCTTGTTGGCCAATCTGTCCTTCAAGCTTAGTCTGCAAGATCACTCACAACAAGATCTCACTTCATTGGAGCAAATCTCCTTTCTTTGGCAATGACCAGATACCAGTTTCCACACTTCCACACAGACCTTATAGTTAGTTGTGACAGACTTGCTTTGTTCAATACGTTACTTTCAAGAAAGTACCTTACTTTAAGGTACTTTCTTGTCTTCAACATCGGCTACTGTATTGGGTTTTAAACTGGTAATTAGGGCTCTCTACTCTTCTCTTTCGCCCTGTCTGGGGCATAGGCTGCCAACTAGTTTCCTCCAGTCACCTCAGTCCTGGGCAAGATGTTCCATCTGTCCCCACGTTTTACCCATCTGCTTTGCATCTGCATCCAGGTACAGGCGCCATATAATTCTAGGTTTCCCCCTCTTCCTCCTCCCCCTGTGGGTTCCAGGTGAGGATGAGTCTTTTAGTATTAGATGTAGTATCTATTGCCCGTGTCTCTGGAGGATGTCTACTCCTATAGGGGAACGCCCATACATTTATCCCTGTGTAGTAATCCTTTATAAGACAAAGCTAGAGAGGGCAGAACGAGATTTTATGGACATGTGCCAAGGAGGGACAGTGGATATATTTGTAGGAAAATGTTAGAGATGGAGCTGCCAGGCAAGATGTGTAGAGGAAGACCAAAGAGAAGATATATGGATGTGTACAGTGTAGACTAGGGATGAGGCGATTACTTAAGTACCTTCAATAATTCGATTATAAAATATGCTCAAGGCAAATTATTTCTCTGGAAGCTTCATTTTGTCATGCAGGTGCTGCTCGTTTTACTTTTCTTTTCATTACCGATCGAATAAATACACTTCCGCCTCTAACCCGTTTAACCTTTGTTTTTAATTTCTCTAAATCTTCCCACACCAACTGTGACACGTTAATAATTGTCACCCAAGTCCATCTGCTTTAAATCTTAATGTATTGTATAACTTGTGCTATGTGGTCTACTGTGCAGCTAAAGGAGGCGGGATTTATTTTGCTCCCTATGGAGGGTAAAAAGCTGAAATATCTTAAGTGTGGGGCAATTTTACACTTCGTATAGCAGACAACATAATGCACCTGAACCAAAAGCATCCGTAGCTCAAATTCACTTCCCCAGTCGGGGTCTGGGTGTGTGACTTTATCTCTCTCTCTTTCTTTTCTCTCTGAACCCTTTCTAGTTCAATTCACAAGTTTGCTTTATTAGCATGAAAAATGTGGACATGTGTATTGCCAGAGCTTAGCTAGAGATTTATAGAAATACAATTATAAAATAGAAATAATAAGATAAAATAAGTAATGCAAAATAATAGTGATATACGGTAATATAGAAATAAATGTAAAGTAAAATAGAAATACAAGTATAAAATAGAAATATCAAATAAAAATACAATAAAATAAAAATATATATTTCTCTCACACAAACATGCTACCTACCTCAATTGGATACTATTGTTTCCTATATTATTGATATTTTGACTTATATACTTATATATTCTATAGATAGGCAACGCTAATTGTACCTCCTTTACCTTTATTAAGGCTTAGTTCTGGAGCCAATCATATAAAAGTTTAATTGAATAAGTGTTACTTAAATAAATGTCTTTAGTGAGGAATAACAACCTATCGCTTGTCCATTTAAAGAGACATTACATGTTTTATGACACACTATTGATATAATTGTTTAAAAGCACTAAAGTGTGATTTATCCAATTACTCGATTAATTAATAAATATCGATAAAATTGTCAATTAAAAAAATATTCTATAAGCACATCTTGAATGTAGACATACGGGTAGCTGGTGTAAGAGCAGAGGATGCAAAGGATAGAGTGGGGTGGAGAAGACTGACTCGCTCTGGTGACCCCTTGTGGAGGGATAGGATAAAAAATTAGTAAACCTTAATGTATAGACTCCCTAGATAAGCAGCAGGTACTAGCCACTGCCCCTTTGTTTGTTATATGTCTGTCTCTTTTTAACTCTTTTTTTTGGGATTTTATTGCTCTATTATTTTAAGAATCTGCTTCTAAGTATTAATCTTAAGTTTTCTACTACTATGGATCATCTGCCTTGTAATTGTTTGTGAACTGCCACACGCTGACTGAGGCCTGGTTTGAGGCCTTGTCTGAGGCCTTTCTTCTTGTTGAGGCAAATTTGTAGCCCTGGAATCGATTGCAGTGTGGTTCGTTTTTAACCTAGACCTGCATGAGGAATATAAACCAGGATTCTCATCAAGATGGAAGAGCAGAGACTCTGAAGTTTGTATTACTTGCTGTTACCACACTTCTACACAAAGGCCCGTGCTCCTTGCTGTTTTGATATCGCAATACTACCGCACATTCTTGTAATTTTGTACTTTTTTTTCTTGCAGGAAGTTCATAAAGCCCTTAAAATATTAGATTTGATATTGATTTAATAGATCCTTATTTTTTTTTAATTAACTGCAGGGCCTCTTACAATTCTTTTTAATCTCACATTGGAAAGAAATGAAATACCGTCTATATGGAAATCGGCTTTTGTCTTTCCATTATTAACAGGGGGTGACCCTGCAATCCTGACAAATTATAGACCAATATCCAATCTCTCAGTTTTGTCCAAAATTCTCGAAGCTCTTGTTAGTGATTGAGTAAAGCAGTTTTTATACTCAAATGACAAAATATCAATCTGGCTGTAGGAAAAAACATAGTATCACAGCAGCAATGAAGGTAGTAAATGACATTACTGTTGCACTTGATAAAAGACAACACTGTGCATCCCTTTTTATTGACTTGTCTAAAGCGTTTGACACTGTCGACCATGACATTTTGAAGTTTAGACTGAGTCATTCAGGATTTTCAGAGCATGCAGTTGCTTGGTTTTCAAATTATCTTAGTAATAGTTCCCAATGCATTAAATATGATGGTCTGTGCTCGGAATTTGTAACTGTCTATAAGGGGATACTACAGGGTTCTGTATTGGGCATCCTCTTATTTATTATTTATATTATTGACTTGTGTCTGATGCAAATGTGCATCTCTACGCTGATGACACAGTTATTTATTGTTGTGTAACAACTCTTGTTCAGGCTGTCGAATCATTGCAGAAAGCTTTTGTAGCTGTTTAGCAATATTTAATTCACTTAAAGATTGTTCTCAATGCTGATAAAACTAAGCTCATGATGTTTTCCAACTGCAAAAAGTCTCAAATGGTTCCTACGGTGTCCACTCTTGAGGGCCGTGAATTAGAGGTCGTTGATTTGGATAAATATTTAGGCGTCTTAATTGATGATTCACTTACTTTTAAGCCACATATTGAAAATCTTGTGAAGAAGTTGAGGTTGTAATTAAGTTTTTTATTATGGAAATAAGTTGTGTGTTTCTGTAAAAAAAAGCGACTTGTTGCTGCTACATTTTTATCAGTGTTAGATTATGGGGCTCTCTTGTACATGAATGCTGCTGTTCAATGTCTTCGAAAGATTGACACTGTTTATCATGCTGCCTTGAGGTTCATTACAAACTGTAAGATGCTCACTCACCACTGTGAATTGTACAATGGCGTAGCATGGCCTGCTCTAGCCGCTAGAAGGAATAGTCATTTTTATACTTAGATTTATAAGGCGATTTTGGGGCTGTTGCCTTCATACATTTGTCTGTTAATCACTCAGAGAAATGTTGAATCTTATTCTTTTTGTTCGCAGGAGTGTGTGTTGCTTTCTGTTCCTTTGGCTTGAACGGAATTAGGTAAAGGGGCCTTTTGTTTATGATGCACCTTATGCATGGAACATGCTGCAGAAAGACTGGAAACTAACTGAATTAATTTCTCTGAGCACTTTTAGATCCAAATTAAAAGATTATTGAGGCTAATTGTACAATTTGCAGTTGTTTCTCGTAATATGTTTATAACTCTGTCTTTTTATTGTGTATTTTGTGTTGCTGCCATATTGTCCAGGACTCCCTTGAAAAAGAGGTTCTTAATCTCAATGGGATCTTTCCTGGTTAAATAAAAGTTAAATAAAAAGAAAGCACCATGTTAACATCTATAGAAAGGGAATCTATAGACAAAAACATAATGAAGACTGTTGAGTTTTGCTGCAGAACAGAATAATGACAGTCAACATCTCAAGAACTGGGCCAGATTCTCCATAATACTCAAGACACGTAGCAGCTAATGCATTACTGTGAAAATGTCTTGGGCACATGTGAAGACATAGAGTAAATCATCTTTTTCTTTGTCTGGAAATATATTTCCTTCTTTACTAACATGTATACTAACTACTGTAAATATTGTTCTTGCTTGTTTTGCTCTTTCTGATCATCAGGTAACATCTGTTTGATGTGTGCATCAGTTCATAAATCAGGTTTTGACAGATATTTTATAGCGTGTCTGTGAATCCGTGCGCTGCTTTAACATATTCCTTCTATGATTCCAAGCAGAGGCTGACATACATTTCCTGTCAAAATGTCTGCATGATACGTTGCATTCTCATCGTTCAGTCGTTACAAGCTCGAATTAGCAGATGTTAAAACAGAATCACTTGGATGGAAATCAGAATGAATGAAATGAAATTGAATGTATTATTTTACTGATGTCTCATTTATCCAGAGTAATAGCAATAACAGCTTTCAGTGCTGCTGCTGCTGCTGCCTGGAGCTCATTGCTATTCAGAGAGCAAGCTGACATTGATCCTGCAGAGCTCCTCCATCCTTCTTTCTGACAGAAGGAACCTGATTGTTCATAAAAATGGAAATTGAGCACAACTCTCCCACAGAAGCCCAGTCATGACTAGAAGAAAGTGAGAGAGAGAGAGAGAGAGAGAGAGAGAGAATAAATTAGCAAAGGCAATATGAATACTACACTTGAATAGAAACACATGTACAATAATCAAGGTCTAAAAAGCAAGCAATTTTTTTTCCCACAGAAACTTGTTCCTTGTTGTGTTGTTATTTTTATTGCTAATAGCATAACCAATTTATATGCAAATTTATATAAATCTTCCGAAGGCATCTACGTGCCATTCTAGCCACTATGCAATCATACCGTTAGACTGATTACCAAACCAAGCTGGAGGAAATTCATTTGAATTGTTCTATCAAAAAAAAAGCATAGACACAATCTCGAATAGCTAATAGCACTATCTTCTCTTTCGCTCTGTCATTTGCTCCTTTTTTAAGGTAATCAATAAAAAGGCTGCCATGCACAGCTTATGATAAACAGTGGTAGGATAAGAACCTTAAGGCTGTCCTTATATATCGGTTAACTCAGATCCAACCTCAAGGGAATAAAAATCACAAAGCATCTATAAAATTGCAATTAGGATTTTATGGATCAATTCTAGAAGCAATAGTGTGCATCGTGCATAAACCCAACAACTTTCACGAAACTGTTTTCCAGTTCTCTATGTTGTGAGATTTGTACATAATAAATATTTAAACTGCTGCAATGAGTGCGTAACAAATTGAACACAAAGCTATTCAGCAGACAGTGCCGGTATAAGGATGATGAGCTTTGAACATGTTATGTCCGTCCACTTGTGACTGTATTGCAAGAAAAAAATGGATGCGGTATTTGTGACCTGCACAAAAGAAGAGCAGCGGATAGTGATCATATTTGTGCTTTTGCCAATATTTAGTGAGGAATTGCCGCAAAGAACTGTGTATGAAATGATGATGTTGGATAGATGTGTGAGATTGTATAATGCAATAAATCGGCCATGGCTCTGCCTATATTATAACCCACAACGGCAATGCATTTGTGCCTTGCAGCTCAACCTTAAACATTGAAGTCTATTGAAAAGCATGGAGATTATATTGAAAACAATTACGCATTTGTCTTTTCTGAAAATTTGATTAAAATACCTTCTACAGCCAGAGTGTATAAGTTTTGACTCTCCTATTACAACACTATGGTTTTATTCACTGAGACCTGAGACCAGTTTTGTCCTTTGGTCATCAAGAACAAATGGGCAAAAAAAAACGATTCTTGAACATAATAATCGATATTTCATAACTGCATGACAATAGAGGATAGACTTGAGACACTCATTGTTTAAACAATTAGCACTGTCCTTTTTGTCAGAATACTGACTCAGCAGTGTAAAATAAAACACCTTACATTTATCCCTTGTGTAGTTGAAGTAAGATATCAGCCTGATAAACTCATACACAATGTGTGGTGTGGGCAATGACCAGATCTGCCACCATTTACAACCATTTACAAACATTTTATCCCACACCTGCCTCAGGGTGAAGCTCATTCTACGCATCATCTTTCAGTCAGAAACTGAATAACAACCATGCCATGCATTTAATAATCTCAGTCTAGCTTTCCCATTACCTCATAAGAGCGACGACTAGGATGTGAATATGTGTAACCTGATCCCAGATCAGCCTCTGCCCTTTTCACTGCTAGATGATTTCTAATAAGGTCAAGTGAATAAATCAAGAAAATAAATGCCAGAGTCCTTTCCTCTCTCTCTCTCTCTCTCTTTGTCTCCATCTCACACACATACACACATGCTGTGGCCTTCTTCAATATACACACTTAAAAGAAATTCCTCCATTTAAGCACTTAATGTTTTCAAAGCTTCCATGGGCATTTATTAAAGGGCAATTATACAAGGATGATGAATGAGGAGAGGCTCTGCTTTCTTTACAGTACTGTATGCTTTAGGTTTGGCATGTAATAACAAACTTTTATTGAGAATTTGAAGCTGTGTTAGAACACTAGTACATCTATTTATTGCAAAGGTGAGTCAAAAACTATTCGCATGCAGACTGTAGAATCGGTTTTAGAAAAAATAAATATGCCTCTATCTGATTAATATCTTTCCTTTTCAGTACATTCTGTCCATCTGCCAACAAGCTTTAGTATTCCTTCATTTGAATGTTTAAGGCTGAAGTGCTAGCCCCCTGCTGTCTTCACCTATTTAGCAGATATGAATCTTCAACCTTCAAGGGCTTCTTTTAGTTGACCAAAATCAGGTGCACGCTCTATTTTGTCATCAGACATGTAGTTCGACGGGCATCCAGCTTTAATTCCTTTAACCTCTCATCCATACACACTTCTTTTGCGACTAACTCTTTCCTCATACTGTGCCAGTATTTGATAAAATATCAGCACCAGACAAGCTCAGATAACATAAAAACAAATCAATGTACGATGCCATTATTCTGCGCAAATCACAGCTGGGGCAGCCATTTTTTCTTCTGCCACTGTCATGAATGTATAGCGACGTTTTACAGTAAGTAGCCAAAAGACATTTAAAGATAAACTTGAATAAAGATTGCTAGCTGTATGGATGAATACTGTTTATAACTAACCAAATGTTTAAGCTATTGTAAAATATGAGCAATAATATTTACAGTGGCTTAAACAGCCACGTTAAGAATTTATTGCCATTATTGAGATAATATGGTATAGAAAATAATTACATTCCAGAATTACTCCACTAATGGGAATCTGTTTAAAAATAAATTTCATTTTATAGCCTTTTTGCTGGAGTACAGATTTCAGAAAGAGAAGTGCTGGAGGAGAAGTGCAGGACTGTTTGAAAACCAAATTACCACTTACAATTGCTTTCATAATCCTAATGATGGTTGGAATACGTGCGAGTCTATATCTCCACAACACCCAGTGTTGATGTCTGTCTGTATGGAGCATGTTTTTTTTTTCATAACACAGTCAACCTAATCTAATTATATGCACACGACAAATATAACAGCATATTATTTAACTACACCTGTTTGTTCCGAAAATAAAATATGGCATAATTTCCAGTCAGCACAGCCCGCGTTACACCACAGGGAGTAATGTGAATGTAATGGGAGGTTTGTCAAAGCTCTCTTTTGAATGGTCTTTTTGTGAGCTTGAGTTCTATGGTTGGAAATAACCTGCAGAATATGCCATCACAGCCTTTGTTGTGCTTCCCGGTCAAATTACGCTAGAGTGGGATGACAGAATAGAACATCTGCAATGTATATGTGCTGCCGAAAAGAAGTCCAACATGAAATGAACCGTTTTTACCATGAAAAGAATACATCTGCAGCTGGCACAAAAGGCAGGGAGAACTCAAGGGCCAGTGTTGCTCCCATGCTTTCCCCCCACTCTTTTTGTCCCACTTCATTAGTCTTTCTGAATTTATCCTCCCACAGCTCATTACAATTACTGATTAATTAGCATAGCAAGTGCCTGACCAAAGAAATAAAAATGAAAATGTAAATCGTGTCTCAGTTGCCTGGCCGTGACACATGCCCTAATTAAAAATGCAATCAGAACGACAGAGAAGAAAAATGAGAAAGCGCATTCATTGATTTTAGAGAATGTTTCTTCTATGCTTCTATGATTTATCAGATATTTCCTTCTTGTCCGTATGCATTGACGGTTTCCGAGTCTTAGATTAGAGACAATGCCACTATGAATCAAGCCAGCCCATATGTCAGTTGTTTATAAAAGTCAGAATAATGGAGCATATGTTACTGAGTGTCTATACGATATCACTGTTTGACTGGTATCCACAGATGACAAGGGTGTGACAGTATAAATAACACCTTTCTAGCTAAAAGAATGTACTGTAGGATTAAGCTTTGCTGATTCCAGTACGTGTTTTCATTTCAATTCCATTCAATTGCGTTTATGCATTTATTTTCGACTTATGTCTCTGAATTATCTGGCGTAAACTGAATCTTATTTATCTGTTACTTGTATTGAATTGCTTATAGCACAGTAGGAAATGATTATAGGAAAACAGAGCATGTTCTCTGTGACTGAGTGGTTAACTCAGTGTGAAAGTGTGGAGGCAATGAGAAAATAAAGTGGTGGACCTGACTGCCACCCTCCCAGTGTGAAAATTATCTCATTAATTCAGTTTCCCCTGGCCTCTTGGTCTCTGAATGCTACAGAGACTCGATATATTTCACTTGTTCTCAGTCTCTCTCTCCATACCAAGTCAACATTAGCATAACCTGGTTTCCCAGGCAACCAGCTAAGAATGATTCCCCCCCCAGCTTCCTCAGCATAAAAGCGGAGTAAAAACAAGAGTTTATCTTTTACCAGTGTCTGACAAATAGTATGACATGTTTGCTTGTCATAATGACTGGCTCTTATTCTTCACCTGAAACTGCAGTTTGATTTCAGCGATAAAGTGCAAAGGTCCCCTGACTTTCATTCTGCACAATAACATTACCATATGGAATTAAACATGGTCAGTCAAGCAGCACTTTAAAGCCTGACAATGATCCACCCAAATAATAAATCAGTTCCTTGATGATATAACAATCCCAAAACAGGAAAAAAAAAGTTGGGACAGTAAGAAAAATGCAAATAATAAAATAATGAATTGTTTCCTACATTGACTTTCATCTCATTGCCGACAGTAAGTTCTCTCTGGCATTTTATTTGTTAATGTACACCCATTTGGGCATTTCACCATGGCAATACATTTGGGCTGTAAAGCATTTACCACTTTCTAATGTGGCAAATTTTATCTCTGTACTGCTTTTTTACAATAGAGCCAATCATTTTTTCAATTAAACTCTAGCTATAATGCTGCAGTTTATATAAGTTACTATTTTATATGTAATGAGCAAGCCAGACCATGACAAACTGATATGTTAAGAGGCAGAAACCTTGAGAGGAACCAGACTCAAAAGGGAATTGCATCCTCATATGGGTTATAACAGATTGAATAGTCTGTAGGAAGAGTCTGTAAATAATTCGCTCATTCCTTGTGATGTAAGCTCCCACAGGCTGTTGACAATCAGGGTGTATCGTGCAGGTGTAGGAGACAATGTTTTGGCACTGAGGATACAAGTCGATGAAGTGTTTCGGGTGTCCCATTCTTACTGTAAACACATGTTCAACAGTAAAGGGCTGTCCAGTATGAATACTCTATTCTTCCTCTCTATTTTTCCATGCCTTTGCAATGTGTGCAGCATGCGGTTTTGCATTGTCTTGTTGTTAACTGGAAAAGATGATGTCTTGAGGCCAGCTGTTGAACTAGTATTTCTATGTATTTTCTGCATTAATGTTTATCATGTAATGTAATCAGACAGATGTAAAATATATTTGCCAATGACATTAGCACTTTCCCATACCTTACCCTAGTTTATGGACTTGTCGCGGGTAACAGTCTGCATGGTCTATTTCGTCTCTGGTCCAGAGCACATAGCCAATTTCTTTCTAAAAAAGCCTGGAATACTGATTCATTTAACCACAATATATGCGTCCACTGTGTGGTGGATCATCCCAGATTCTTTTGAGTTCAAAGAAATCTTCTAGATAAGGTTGAAATAAAGTTTTTTTACTTTTAAATTACAATCGTGAATTGTTTATATCAGCTACTGATGATGTTTCCTATAGAAGGTCCATATATGTATTTGCAGTTCATTTCTGATATTTTAAACATTTGATATATGGACAAAATGAATTTCACTATATTTAAAACATTAAATAAATGTAAAAATGATAATGTTATGCTGTTTAAACTGCACACAGATACACAATACCACAGAAAATGCTTTTGAATGTAAAACACATTGCCAGTTTACACATTTACAGTATATTACCAAGCTCATTATGAATTTGTTGGTTGTTCTGACATTAACATGGATTAATGTTTAGTGCAGCAGTGTGCATATTCAGGTCCTTAAAATCGAGCAAGCAATTATGTGCGTGTATCTCGTATTGTGTACACACGCATACACATGCCTTACAACGCTTGTTAGGAATTTGGGTTGAAAATTATTAATCTAAGAGTGCAGTTGCAACATCTTAATCTAATGGGTTTATAGTGTTTTTTAAGTGGGCAACAGCCAAACATAATCAAATCTGTCAGACATTCTTACAATTCTCTGGAAATTTGTTCTCTATCAAGATATAAAAACATGCCCAGGCACATTCACAGTTGTCGTACTACTCTCATGGTGACAGTAATGTATTGTATCTATAGAATAATGTATTGTTAACATTCAGTGGTGCCAAGTTATTTCAGACTTCCAGTGACTACATGAATAATGTTTCTACAGAGTATTCTGGCTTTGAATAGGCTTTTAAACTGTTTAATGGCTCATTCATGATTCCTCTGAATGCTGACTGTCCACCAACTCTTCCAAGCATAATGGCCTGTTCTATTAAAATTACTCTTCTTAATATATGTCCAACATAAGATAGACTTAGGCTGCATGTAAACTAATACCTTTAGACATAGCTTGAGGTATATTTTAGTCTGGACTGGCAGAAGAGATGGCTTTTAGAACCGGTGATGTAGACACCCTTGTTTGCTTCCTGATTGGGTCTTATCAGGCACAACTTTCCTTCCCTGATTCATTACACTCTTATCTCATGACCCTTTCCCGGAAGAAAACAATCAGCAATAGCCATGTATAACAGGAATAAATGCATGTTTGATAATGAAGTACAAGCCTTGCTTACCTTATTGCCAGCAGTAATATTCTGCATTTATTAATACTGCAACATCCTACATATGCAGAAGTTAAATTATTTATGTGATGTGTGTTGCGACAATTCCTATGTCCAGTGGCTTTCTGTTTACACCAGCACAGGCGTACAGAGCATACATTAATTATGATGTTTTATTAGCTTTTAGAGTATGTTATTCTGGGTTAAGTTTATTCCTAAAAATGAATGCAGCTAAAAGACAGTAATAAAATGCTACATTTGCTGTTTAATGAATTAATTTACTTATTATAAACTTATGACAAAATCACTTTTAATAAAATGTCCCCACAGATTAAAAAATATCGGGTATACCTACGCTTGTGTGGACACAATCGTGTCCTGCTAAACTATTGATGACCTTTTATTGATATTATTATTAACTCAGGTAAAAAAAGCTAATGCTAAGCATTAAGCTCTTCTGCCTCTTTAATTTGTTAATTGTATTGCTTTATTTACTTGTTAAAACTACAAAAACATATTCCTTATGTATATATACCAGCAAAATATATAAACAGTCAAAAATATCAGGTACACCTATCCCTATATCCTTGTGGGGACGTTGTGTCCCCACCAAGGCATGAAAACACGCACGCACAGACACACACGCTGTGTCAGTTCGATCCGAGTGTTGGAGTTTCAACCCAGGCTTTGCAACAGCCCCATCCGTTCCTGCTT
>JAOUQT010000009.1:11559550-11569730 GCA_025769995.1 Xyliphius kryptos | reverse complement strand
CAGGCTTGTCCAATTTAGCCATGAAACCTCCCACACTAAAATGACAGGTGTTTCAGTTTCATTGTCTAACACCTGTAAGTGCACGAATTAAACTGGAGTGATTTTACAGTAATCTTTGGCTTTTGGGAAAGAATCAGTGGAAATAAGTCAGTAACTGCATTTCTGTATACTGGGGCTAATCCTTACTGCCAAGGGTGTTTAGGTAGTAATAAAGTTTTTAAGTAATAATTTTATGCTTCTGTGTTTGGTTAAATAATTTTTTTCTTATTTTGTTTTTTAATTATAATGAATATTTTCTAGATTATTATTGAAACTGTTAAAACTAATACAGAACATTGCTATGAAGAAATAAGTAAACAAACCAGTCTATATTGTAGATGATACTGTTGATGATCTCATAAACATCCGCAGAATTCCACAAAGGAACTGTACAAGACAAATTGGTTCAATGAAAACCACTGCATGTGATCCATCTGGAAGCATAATGAGAGAATGTGTGTGTGTGTGTGTGTGTGTGAGTGTAAATCTGCCGTGAAACATATTGTCTGCTGTGAAATATCTAATGTTTTAAATATGTTCTAGTTTCTTTAACACATTTCACTTTATTAAGTAGTAATACATGATGCTACGTAGCTTTGATGCCTTCAATATGAATCTACACTGTAGAAAATTATACTAATAATAATAATAATAATAATAATAATAATAAGTTTAATTTATGTAGCGCTTTACACAAGCCCAATGTCGCTTTACAATTAAAGAGGGGGGAAAGACAGCAGCAGTGCAGAAAGTAGAGAGAGGACAGAAATAAGGCAACAACCCATGCAATGTCCTCCGATATCAGAGAGTACCAGGTTGGTAGATATTAGTCATGCGCATATACACACTCCTTTTGCATAAATTACTGCATCAATGCGGCGTGGCATTGAGGCGATCAGCCTGCGGCCCTGCTGAGGTGTTATGAAAGCCCAGGTTGCTTTAATAGCAGCCTTCAGCTTGTTTGCATTGTTCGGTCTGGTGCCTTTTATCTTCCTCTTACCAATAGGTCAGGCAAATCTGCTGTCCAATCAAGCAGAGTGTTACTGTGGTTATTAAACCAGGTCTTGGTACTTTTGACAGTGTGGACAAGTGCCAAGTCTTGCTGGATAATGACATTTCTAACTCCAAATAGCTCGTCAGCAGAGAAAAGCATGACATGCTCTAAAATTCTCTGGTAGAAGGCTGCACTGACCTACACTAGCAGATGACATGACTTCCCAAACCATCACTGATTGTGGAAACTTCACACTAGACTTCAAGCAGCTTGGACTGTGTGCCTCCACTCTTTCTGGACAGTCCTTCCATAGCTTGGATACAGTACTCTGTGAACAGCCAGCTTCTTTAGCCATGAAGTTTTGTGGCATACTATCTTTGTGGAGTTTGTCAATGACTGACTTCTGGACATCTGTCAAGTCAGGAGTCTTCCCTATGATTGTGTAGCCTACTGAACCAGGCTGTGGGACCATTTTAAACTCTCAGGAAGGTGTTTTGTGTTAATTGTTCTAATTTACTGAGATAATGACTTGGGTTTTCATTGGCTGTGAGACATAATCATCAACAATCACAGATATAATCACTACAAATATATTACTGTGTTTGTAATGAAACTATACATGTGCTTCACTTTGTTGTATTGAAACACTAAAATAAATGAACTTGTAACTTGACATATACAGTGATTTGCTCTTGATGGCTTTTAAATACAACCTGATGGTTTGCAGGGTAGAAACCTACAGTACACTTTATTGATTACCCCATTAGTCCATAGATCAATATAGAGACAGGTGCGCACTAATTTGATGCCAAATTATATTGACAGTATCAGGGAAAATGAACGACATTAGTGGAGTCTTGTAAAAGTCTTCCCCAGTATCGGGCTGTTGTTATTTTAATGGCAACATTGACACACACACACACACACACACACACACACACACAGAGCCTTACCACTGAAAAGAAGTTTGCATTATAAAGGCTTTGCATTATTAAAAATGCAATATCCTCCTCTGTATCTACATAATCAACCCTCATTGGAACTGGAATTTGGCACCGGATTGCATTGTGCTATTATTTAATATTGATCAGCTTTCAGTAGCACACACACACACACACACACTGATATGATTGACTCACTGTGTATTCTTAGGACAGGAAAAGCATATTCTTTACAGTGCAATTAATATAATGAGTTTAAAATTGTTGTACTCGCCCTTTGTGAATTTAATCACTTATTTTACAATGAATGTGTGTTGCGTAATTACACTGAGAATGGTGTTTAATGAAGAGTGTTGTGTTTGGGATTAGATGTACAGGATCTGGTTTACATTTGTGTTAATAGCTGCCATGCAGATGAGATTGTACTGACATTGGTTCCAGTATAATTGCCAGTTTGATCATTTTTAATATTTTTATAAAGATTAGTTTTGATTGAAAAAAAAGCTACTTGAAGGAAAACTGACCCTAAGCGGAATTGTGCTCCTATAAAACAGCCGGCTAAGTAACTGGTGTATCACGGCAGGCACACGGCTTCCTGCATTAAAGATCATTTTGTGTCAGTTTACCTAAAATCGGATAGTTTGTTGCAGCTAATGAGATTTGGATGAATTTTGTTCCTGAATGAGTCATATCAAGAAGGTCCCTAAATCAATTTCCCCTTGACCCAATAATCATTTCCTGTCATTTTAACAACAAGAACGGGCTGTTGCTCATTAAATACATCTTTTGCCACAAATCTTGGCTTGAACTCTCTAAATACACAGAATATTCACATGATTACATCATCCATACACAAAGTTGAGCCATATCTGCAACAGCAGCTGCACAAGTTCACCTCGCTAGTTCGATGCACACCATTTGGATCAACCACACATGTAGTATAGAAACAATTTCTGTAGTGCAGTCACTAGACGGATCAGAATCCTACTGAGAGCTGATAGACACAAACAAGGTTTTATTAGTGATCGTGTGCCACCTATAAGATGTTCCTAATCCTAATTTTCTGTTAAATTATTATATTGTTATTATTTTAAGGGCGGGTGGGACGACATTGGAAATGTATCTCCCCATGTTTGTGTGCGTTTACCTCCGGCTGCTCCGGTTTTCCCCGCAGTCCACATGTATGCATGTTGGGTGAATTAAATTGTCCATGAGTATAGTTTTTTTGTATGGATGTAACCTTCTGTATAGATATACCCTTGTGTACGGACTTATCCTTGTTCTCGTCATGTGATGTACAAATGCTGACAGTGACCATAAGCAGTAAATAATTATAATGCTGATTGCATTAATGCTCTGAAAGTCTTTCTGTTGCATTTACTGTTCATCTCACTGTACAGAGTTAATCTCAGTGCAGCGTGAGTCATTGACTGCACTATGCTCGGAGTTATGCTTGATGGTTTCGCGCAGTCTGTGATTATATTACTCTAGATTCTTTGTTCTGTGATAGATTCATGTACGCTTCTGTGCCATGCCTCTTTCCCTAAATGGCCTCTGAGACAATGACAGCACCGCAGTCAGAAAGACAGATGTTCTGTACTATCCCTTAAGAGCTGAAATGCCAAAATGTATTCTGTTATACAGTGTAAATAGGAGTGTTGGAGAATGTCACTGATGTACTATATTAAAAGACTCGCAGTTGGGTCTAGTGAAGTGAATTTTTGATGCAGGTTGTTTCTAAAAAAAATTTAAAAACACTTAATATTTATTTAAAACATAAAGGCCACTATTAACAATGCAAGTCTTCTGTTTTCTAATACTGGTGTTCATTATATAATGTGCTTCATATGAAGAATCCATGTATAAAAGTGTACAGATTTCGAACATTGCTTCAGATGTAATTTAATTCTGCATTTCTTTTTTCTTTCCAGGGCAAAAATGTGGGCAGTTGGGAAGTGGAAACAAAGTCAACCTTGAGGCTACTGTAATAGAATTTCCTATTGCCCCAGACGTCTGAGAATATCAGACCCCAATCCGGCACGCTTGGGCCATTGGCAATAAGATGTCCCTAAGTAGTGGCACTGCAGGCGGGAAAGGTGTGGACTCGAATGCGGTGGACACTTATGACAGTGGAGATGAATGGGACATTGGAGTTGGCAATCTGATCATCGACCTTGACGCAGACCTAGAGAAAGACAAGCTTGAGATGTCTGCCACTAAGGACGGTGGTGGAGTGGCTGCACCCCCTAATGCAGTAGCTGCTTTGCCGGACAATATTAAATTCGTAAGCCCTGTGCCTTCTCAGGGTAAGGATGGTAAATCTAAGTCTAAGCGTAATAAAACCTCTAAAGATACTAGCAAGTCCTCAACCCCAGATGGAGCCAAGAAAGAGTTGCAGGGCCGGACAACAAATGAGGGTACAGGGCCAACTACAGGAGCATTAGCCAGTACTGGCAAAGGTGCAGATAAAAGCACCAAGAGCTCTCGTAGTGCATCAAGTGGAAAGAAGGACAAAGATGGAGGACTCGGCAAAAATAAAAAGGACAAAATTGAAGGAATAGCGACTGGGAATTTGAATACAGAAAAGGACACAACCGCTCCCATTTTAACCTTAGGACCATCCCGCAATACCCCTTTTGATGGAAGACAACCATCAGACCTGACCTGTGCTGAACAAATTGGGAATATTGCCATTGATGCTGCTGGAATTGTTCCTCCGTTGACTATTAAAAGTGAACCTGAAGAGATGGAAAACACTGACTGCAGGACCTTGAAGAAAGTAAAAAGTGAAAAGGTGAGTACAGTGGTGTCTCATTTCAGAGTTTTCTAAAATAATTAGAATATAGAATGTGTGTGTGTCTTTGTCGTCCACGCTCGGACAAGCGGTGGGAACTTCGCAAACAACCAGATATCACTTGGTTTAGCACTTCATCTGCTGAGTAGGTTTCTGAGCCATTTTAGAGCTACTGGTTTTTATTGTTTCCCCCTCTTCTAATAAAACAATTCAGTGCTTGTGTATCTGCTTGAATTTCCCTTCGTCTTAGAGAGTACTAGAAATGATTTTCTCTGGGGGGACACTATGACTTTAAGACAAGCATTATTATTTTGATTTATCTTCTCTCTAGTCCAGAATTGTCTTATTGGCTTGTATAACAAAAACTGTTATACACTGTTATTTATACATCACGTTGTATGATTAAAATGATTCATTGACATTCTAATCTGATATGGACACAGTGTTTACACCCTTATGAAAATGTAGACTATATTAAATGCATAGGATCCAGTCCTTCAAATTAGATCTAACTATATGAATAAGCAGAAACTTCTAACAGATCCAAACTGCTGCAGTGATTCGAATCAGAATCCCTTATGTTCCGCATTCCTTTAGTCCCAGCTGCAGAGTTCTTTCCCCTTGAGGAAACATTGTCTGTTGCATATATTTATTGGCTCCATGTCGTCTTAATATTCCAACATATTGCAATATTCTGCATGTGATCCAGACAGTTGTTTGGAGAAATGTAACAGACACAGTTTAGAAAAGGGTTCTTAGCACCCACCCAGAGCTAGTTATATAAAATGTCTAATATATTTCTGAAGATGAATGGAAATTGATGAAGGAGGAACTTCAGATGTCTTCTAGCATAAACATCAGCTGTTTTTCAGATGTCCATTAGCACTTTATATGGTAAAGACATAATCCATCCATGTCCCATACGGTGATTTTGCTGAAACCAGTTAACCCAATTTATGATGGTGGAATTTAGTAACGTGTGTTTTATTTCAATTGTACTGTAATTGAAATAGAATATGTAATTATAACTTGCTCAAAAAATATTTTCACATGAAATTAGTCAGGTGTTTTTAATCAGTGGGACGACACTCGGGTGTAAGTGGGCACCCTGCTTTATTTAAAAGGGATCTATCAAAATGGCCTCTTCATAACATGTTTGTGGAAGTGTAACATGGCCATGAACAAAAGGATATTTCCGAGGACCTCAGATCGAGTTGTTGATGCAAGAAAGCAAGAAAGTCTTGGATTTGATTCCAGGGTGTGGGGTTCTCCCCATGTTGGGTTCTTCCAGTTGTTCTTATTTACTCCCACAGACCAAAGACGTACTTTAGGCGAATCGGTGTCTTTAACTGCAATTAGTGTGTGAGTGAGATTGTGAGTAACTGCCCCTACTATGGTGTGACACCCTGTCTGTGGTTGTTACTGCCTGATTGTGTCAACCTAAAGTGTTTCTGTCTAATAATCGAATGCTTAAGTGGCTTAATATAGGTTGCTTGTTATTGAATGGTCTGGTAGAACTCGTACCCCAAAGCTGAATAGTCAACAGAAAGTAAAGCCATTGAGGGCACACTCACACTAGGCAGACCACACCGCACCACACTAATGCACTTGTGACCCTGAAAGTGTAGTTGGACTAACTATTGTTAGTGCTCTGTAGCGTGCACTGTAGTGTATGCTAACTGCACCAGATTGTAATGTGTGTATGTGTATGTGAAATAAACAATGCTCAAGTAATTCCAAAGCAGTTGGTGAGTGGGGCAATTGCTCTTCAGTGTTGTATGCCTACTTAAACTGGTTTTCTCCCCCTATCCTCCATTCACATCTGCCTCTGCCTGCCTTATTCACTTGCAGAGCATGATCCGAGCACAAGAGTGTTTTTTCCAAACACTGGAGATGGCATAGGAGTAAGAAACCCGCCTAGAGGTGTGATTTAATGCTCTCGAGTGACACAGAGCAACCAGACCTGCTTTTCAGTTCTCTCTAAAGTGGTTTACGGTTTCCGCATCCAGTGGTGCAGCCAGATTGGAATGGGATGTCTGCATGGCTGCTTTCTCTTGCCACAGAAACCACACTCTCTCTCTCTCGGGCCATGCTGGAATGTGATATTGTTGGGTCACAGCGAGCTCCTGTTTCCGACTGACATCTGCAAGCATGGAATTTGTATATACATTTTTCCTCAGAATAATACTGTCTACTTTCATGAACAGTCTTGTTTCTTATCTGTGGGGCACCGCCTTGACATGGGTAGTGACATGGGTGTTTGTCCTCAGTGGGAACAAATATATTGTGTTTTAGGACAATATTAAGGCTTTTGATATGACTTTGAGTGAAGTCAGTCCATTATGTTTCTTTTCTTCTTTAGTCGTCACACTAAGACTTTTGTATGTGGGTGAGTCAAACATTGTCAGCACCCTGTTTATATTAACCCTTCTATTGGCTCCAATGTCTTTTTGGTGCTTTTAGTCTGAAGTCAATGTCCCAGTCACTGCCGTGCAGACTAGGACATCAGTTCATGTGACTGCAGTGCAAGACAATATGGCTGTCCTACATATTTGCACAAAAGAGCAGCAGTATTCGGTTTATTGTTGTCTGAGGGTGTATCATGTGCCGACATGTATCGAAGACCTTGTGCACACTATAGAGAAAGTAGATGTGTATATGAATGGATAATTTTATTACAATAAATGTACATTTTATTGCAGTAAGCATTCAAATAGTTGTTTACTGATTGTTTTCGAATTTTAAAGCCTGGAACTATTCCACTCGTGAGAATATGTTGGGAAGTGTAAGACTTGCACTGTTTTTGCAGTAAGCTGTAGACATTTCCATTTGTCTTCTCCAATTGCAAAGAATGCTGCAGGCTTGCCGCAGAGTAAACAAGCCTCCATTGTGGTTGCAGGCTCGGCTCTGTTCTGAATGGCATCCATTGAAGTGCGTGCGATTCTTTAAGTGCTAGCTGCTTCCTTTGAAATGAGCTGGTGGATAATTGAGGGCATGGATGAATAGTTCAGTGCTCTGCCAATTTTGTTGCAGATTTGTTTTTTTTTTTCCCTTCTTTTTTCACCACGCAATGTTTCCCATCTCTATCAGTGCCATTTGGATTATAGACTGTTTTTTTATGAAATGTATATATTTTATGAATTAGTCACTAAGCAAGTATGGAATGCTTTTGAAAGGAAAAGAAATGTAGTGATGTTTGCTGGGCTTTGCTTGAAGGAATAAGCGAGCGTAAGAGTCGAAGTCTACAAAATATTGATCTTATAAAACTGCAAAAACCTCAGAGAATTGTTTATGGAAGACATACGCCGAATACTGATGTCTTCTATTACTCTATACTGTTATGACATACTAACATCTCTCTAACATTAACATTGTTTTTGTGGGAAATGTAGTTTTTAAAATCTACTTGTTTTTGTGATGGTTTACTTTTGCAGAAGTCATAAAATATAAACCTATGTATGATCATTTCAACTTAAAAATGGGACACCTCAGTCTTTCGCACATTGTAGTTCATGGCAGTCAGTTAGCGGCACCCTGAAAACCATCCACCGTAATTGGCAACAATTTTGATATTTATTTTAAAATGACTGCATCATGATGATGATGATGATAATAATAATAATTGATACATTATTGATCCCCGTAGGGAAATTCTTTCTCTGCATTTAACTCATCCAGGGCTGAACACCTGGAGCAGTGTGCTGCACTTTACTGAGGCGCACGGGGAGCAGTTGGTGATTAGGTGCCTTGCTCAACGGCACTTCAGCCATGTCTTTCCTAGAGTGGGGTTTGAACCAGCGATCTCTTGGTCTCCAGCCCTTTACCCTATCCATTAAGCAACGTCTGACCCCTTATAGCTTTATTATTTTTATTTATATTTAGTTTATTTGCATTTTTGCACTTTATATTTATTTTATATAAAACCTTTAAACTTCTATAGGTTTTGTGTGAGCAGACTGTCGTTTAAAGCGTTTGACTGCAACAACAATTTGCACCGACACCAGGGGTCATAATTGAGCCAGGGATGAATTTTAGATTTTTAATAAACGTTAGGCTGAAATGTACAGAACCCCAACATTTCTATAGATTTTGGCCAAAATGAGTCATTTACTGTATAATGATGCTCTTACGTCTATTATAATGGTTTTAAAGCTTTGTGATATGAATGCGGGGCTGAAATTATCATTTTAAATGGAAATATTAGGGGTCATTTAAATTAAAGAATAAAATCATCCATATTGGAGCCACTATAAATACATATTCACTGAATACGTGTGAAGCGTGAAGACGGCGGTGATTTTAGTTGTTTGTGTTTAAATGGTTCTCTTTTCTCTCAAGGTTTCTTTTTATCACACTGAGGTATTTCTTTGCCACCATCATCTCTGGTTTAATCATTAGAGGACACAATTGACATAAAATAAAGCTATGTCTGGATTTTATGTCTATTAGGATAAATTTGCTTGTGGTCTGGAATAATACAACATACGTGTATAGTAATAATAATAAACACAATCCTATTGAGCTCTATTGTGTGGCCTGTAGTTAAATGTTAGATTAACAATTACCACTAATTTATCATATCTTTATATCTACCACCATCTCTTGTTTATGAACTACAGGGCTGTTATGTAACTTAAATATATTTATTAATTTAGCATATATTAATGCAAGAATAACAATAGGTATGATGGTCAAACTGCACCATCAATTAGCACAATCACCAAGCTATGACTGATGAAAGCCTTGGTCTGGCCAGTAAAAACACATGGAATGTGAAACTGTTATGACCACTGAGCAAGTCTAAAGGTGGCCAGAACAGAACCGCCGTTACTAAACCACATCAAATATAGTTACATTACTACGGTCATTTGATGAGGCTCCTGTATGACGGCAGTCATAAGAAGTGTAATGATGAGACTTGTGGAAGGAGAAGAAAGGTGTAGAAGACCAAGAATAACCTGGATGAACAGCACAGCATGGACTGGATCATCAGAGGCCAGACTGCTACAAGCAACCGAGGTCGTTAAAAAGGTTGACTTACCTGTGCAGCCAACCATCCCGACGTGAATATATGACAAGAGATGAAAAATGTATAACAGTTACAATCGGATATAATCACATTTATCAATAAAGTAGAGGCAAAAAGCAAGAACATGGAGTGTTTGTGTGTAACTCTAAAGTGTGTTAATAGCCTTGTTACTATTATTAAAACCAATATGTTATTTTAAAAGCTTTATAAAAGTTTTTATGGCGTAAAGTGAAGTTGAAACATAAATGAGCAAGTGTAACTCTATTGTGATCATATTATTTATATATATATATATATATATATATATGCCATGATTGCAATTGACCTCGACCACCTTTATGGGTCAGGTTATATATATAACCTGACCCATAAAGGTGGTCGAG
>JAOUQT010000009.1:11499199-11511453 GCA_025769995.1 Xyliphius kryptos | reverse complement strand
GCAAAACTGTGCTCTTACCCTGCTAATTGAACCTTCACACTCTGCTCTTACTGGTGCAATGTGCAATTAATGAAGGCTTGTCCAATTTAGCCATGAATCCCCCCACACTAAAATGACAGGTGTTTCAGTTTCATTGTGTAACCCCCGTAGATAACAATTCACACAGTTGCAGATTGCATACGTTTTAAAACGTGTATCACACTGAACTGCAAGGAAACGTAACATTTTAAATTGTCTCCTGATAAGGAAAGGCAATTGCCTCAGGCTGTACACCACAGAGAGTAAAGAAAACAGTTCAAGCTTTGTTAATGATTTTGACAAATAAAGAAGAGGTTTGAATTACATCTCAGCGTCTTGCATGCTGCCAGAACCACTGCCCCTTAATCCCTCAACTTGTTGTCTCTGTTAGCTGTGAGAAGAAAACACTCCTGATGTATCTATAGCCATGTGGAGTATCTGACATGTTGGAGAGAGAGATAGAGCATGGCATTATTATCGCAGGAAATCTTATTCATATATAATACCGAATGATTTTATATATCCAACCTTCATGTCAAACAAATCTAAACCATAACTGTAATATCACTACAAAATTACACATGACACAGTATCACATAACATACCATAATAATGGCTGCTGTGTTCCTGCTGCAAAACAGAAGCAGGTATGACTGTATAAGCTCAAAGCCCCCAGATATATTTCATTACTATTTTTTACTTCATGTAATCCTGTTTTTGTTTATGTAAAAAACACACCTTTGTCTTACAGCATGTCTTTGCATGTGTCTTTCAGATTACTGTACAGTAATGAGCCGCTGTGTTTTATCTGTCTTGGAGAATCTAAAACTGTTCTTAACTTTTTAAATGGCTTAATTTGTTTGTAGCAAATCATAGCAGCATTAGCAGCATTGCTAATTAACAGCCTTGTTGTGTGGTATTGTATGTTGCTTAATTTACTAATGTACAATCATTATTCTGTATCTTCACATTTTTCATGGGTAAGTAGTTTGTTGAAATATAAAACCACTTTTACTGACTAAATCATACATAGTCCATAATAAATTTTGATAGCTATTTGTCCCCTTTTGACCTCTGGTATGTCACCCATAATGTTGTGTGCATTGCAATATTTTGAGCAAAACTGTGCTCTTACCCTGCTAATTGAACCTTCACACTCTGCGGTTACTGGTGCAATGTGCAATTAATGAAGATTGGCCACCAGGCTTGTCCAATTTAGCCATGAATGACAGGTGTTTCAGTTTCATTGTCTAACCCCTGTGTATATTTGTCTAAAAATAGCAATAAGGACACAGTTTGATAATATGGAGATTCGACACTTTGGAAATCTGAGCCATGAGGAAAGGGTTTTAACAGCAATGCAGCACTATTGGAGCTTAAAGCTATTTTTTGCAAGGATGAGTGTGAGAGAGGGAGGTGTTTTCTGGCAGGAAAACTGAGAATCCTGTTGTGCTCCCTCTTGACTTATAAATTAGACTGCTGCAGGACCAGCAATATTGCCCTGTAGAGCAAATGTCTTGTCAAAGTGGATGACTCAAACTCTGCTTGCCGCTATGGGTTTCCCTGACCCTGAGGTCCTGGTCTTCTAAAGTTATTTAAGATATATGGGGCTCAAATAATTGATTCAAACATCAGTCTAATGACAGTCTGACTGTACACCCATGTAGCAGTCCATGTTGTTTCTGGCCGGGAACAGTCTTCTTCCCTGTCTTCATGGTATGGTATTGTTTTGGAACCGTTTGAGTGGCTTTTAATGGGCTCTGAAATGGACTTTAGTCCTAAAAGCTCTAAAATGCCTTGGCTAAGACTCTGACTCCATTTATTAGCCATGACGTTTCAGCTCATGCATTGTGTCTCACTGCAAAGACCATAGAGATTTTGGAAATAACATGGAATTGGCAGCTAGCTTGCTTTTTCCCTGCACCTTGCCTGGTAGGTGGTCTAAGGTATAATTTCAGTTCTAACAGTTCCTGTTCCAGCAACATCTGATGTCATGCTAATTCTTTGCAGATGTAATGTGTTCTCCGTGTATTCGCCTGAATTATGCAGGCAAATAAACAACGGCTTCCTTTCGTGTGCATGATAGAAGCCATTCCGTTTTCCCCACTCGTTTCAGTGAAAGGGAATGAAATTCATTGGAATGACTCTCAGACATTTCTGGTTGTCAAGGAAACATGGTATGAAAGGCTGAGCCAAACAGTGGGATGTCTTGGTCCACTGCTTGTGAGCGCAAAAACGATTCTGTTTTCTGGCACAGTTTAGATAAGCTGTTCAAAAGCAGCCCTTTATTGAGGAACCTTGCTGCTGTTAAGCAGTTCTCTCAAGCATGCATTGTCACTTATCTAAATCATGTCAAAGCAACAAGGAGAAATCTCTGCTCTTGTAGCACGAGCAGTTACATGATGGTAAGTCCCCTTTATGCCAGGAAATGAATATCAAGCAATAAGACACAATGAGCAGACATGGAAATAGAATGGTGATGGCTGCTGCCCCCTTGTGTTAAGTATGCATGGGTTTACATTTCTCTTTTCTTTTTTACACTGAGAGCATCCTGTTCTTCTCTTTCGCCAAAAATGCTGTCGCTTGTCCTGTGTTTAACCATTAGTGTTAACGCGATGATGTACAAATTCGATGGGGGAATCCATTTGTACTCAGACACTTAGTATCTTTTTGGCATGTTCCAGGTGTTTCCTGGCTAAAAGCAAATATCCAGGCTTTCTAAGCTGCAGCAATGTCAGATAGAGGACATTCGACAAATAGATTTCTCTTCCTTCCTCGCATACTAATGTTTTTTTTCCCCTGTTAGAGTATGCTGTGTAGCTGCTCAGTACTAAATGAGAAATGGACCCGAGAGGAGTATGTGCTTCTCATACTGACACAGTAAAGTGCACAAATGGAATACAAAACAATGTGCCAGACATTTTCATATTCAAAATGTTCTATACAGAAGAATGGCAAACGAGTGCGAAAGAAAATGGCTTCTGGAGGTTTTTCTGTGCCTTTATTTGATGTTTTGTGTTACAGGTATGCTGGTAGTGAATGTCACCTGGAGAAATAAAACCTATGTGGGCACTCTTCTGGACTGCACCAGACATGACTGGGCCCCTCCACGGTAACCTAATATTATGATACAGTATATTATGATAATTACAGGAAGGGTGAGATTGCATTTATATGCCTGGAAGATATCAAACATCTAGTGTGATACATATGTACGTTTATACAAATTAGTTTGACCGATTATGAAGTCAGTACAAACATATTTTATGTTTTCTAACATTACTGTTTCCAACAAAAAAGTACATTTTAAAGAAAACTGTCAGTAAGAAAGCAACATGGTACATAACGGAGCACTTTGTAGACTGCACAACATAATGAATGCTGCTGGGTTTTGCAGGTAAAAAAAATCAAGTGTGAGTTAGTCTCTATAAGAACTAGAAAATCATTCCATCCTGACTCATTAAAGCAGAATTCATCATATTATAAACATATCTAATAATTAAATATGTTCTTTAACATACACTAGGGTGTGTATACATACACATACACATGCACGCATATACTTCATATTAAAATATGCTATGCTAATTTGCACGTGTTATTGTTTGCTCAATTGTTCATGCAAATTATCATGTCCTTATTGGCTGAAAATTAAAGCAAAAAATAACAATATATGGCATATATGTTTTTTCAGCATTCTGTCTGAGGTTCCTATATCAGAATTACAGGCTATTGAAAGGCGGCATCGGGGTGGAATTGATTTTTTTATTTATTTTTATTCCCCAATTTTCTTTCCTTTTTACTAATCCCTATGTTGAGCAGATTTTATCACATTAGAATTAGTATGTTTGATCCTGCCAATGTCCAGTCCGAGCGTTTGCCCATAGAAGATTGACCTACATTTCAGTTTCATACCTACTGGCTGTAGCTGTCTATTTTATATGTCTAGTTTTGATGGTTATTCTTCTTAATAGCCCTGGGGGGGGTGACTCTCATTGCATTAATTATTATTACATGCATTTTGGTGCATTGACAATCGGACTACGATAACTCTTAAACTAAGGTGAATTCCATCAATACACACGACACACTCTATAAATGTGTATTTTTAGTATTGTTGATTCACTAATCTTATCTTTCTGATCCAGTAAAAATAGCAAGATGTGCTATTTTATTGAGCTCCCTGGATTTCTTTTCTCCAAAGCCCATGCCCTGACTGCTAAAGGCTGGTATCAGTACATATCTAATCAGCAGACAGGTGACTGTAGGCTAATTCTGCAGCATTGTGCTGCAGCACACCATCCATCAGAATAAGTACTTCTGTCGAGATCAGCGATAGCAAGAGTATAAAAAGAACATCTCTCCTGAGAAGGGCACTTCCAAAATAATAGTGTATCAACCCAGTACTGTTAGTAGCCTTTGTGGTACATGAGAATTTATCCAGAGAATTCTGCTTTGTTCAGGTGCATTTGATGACTAACATTTCAATAATAAACACTTCCTGATGTCATTCTCCAAGTGAAGTTTCCCACAAACTAATTATTTCGCTTCCTGTTCTTACAGATTTTGTGAATCACCGACAAGTGATGTGGAGATAAAAAATGGACGAGGGAGGGGGAAAAGAATGAGACCTAATAGCAACACTCCGGTTAACGAGAATAGCAACTCATCAGACAACAAGGGGAGTAATAGCAGCAAGACACGAGCAGCATCCAACAACAAAGGACGACGTGGTAGTCAAAACTCCTCAGAGCGCCGCACGCCACCCAATAGTAATACAGAGGACATCAAGGCCAGCCCATCATCTATTAACAAACGCAAAAGCAAGCCTGCCTCAGACATGGAGCCAAATTCTAGCTCAGAGGACACCAAAGGTAGCAAGCGTATGCGCACCAGCTCAAACAGTGGAATGCCTCATGCTGTCCTTCCAATCCCCATCATCAAAGCAGAGCCCCTTCCACCTTCTCTAGACCGCAGTTGCCCCTCTCCGGTACTTATTGACTGTCCCCATCCCAACTGCAACAAGAAATACAAGCACATAAATGGGCTGAAGTATCATCAGGCCCGTGCCCACAATGATGAGGATATTAAACTAGAAATGGATGGGGACAGCGAATATGGGGAGGATTCTACTTTGCATCCAGAACCAGGCAACTGCAATGGAGCTTCTCTTTCTCAAAAAGGCTGTGTGTCCCCGGCTCGATCAGTAACCCCAAAAGGCAGAGGGTTTGATGCTCAGAGCCCCTCGCCTTCATCAGGAAAGTATGCCTCTAAACAGTCCAGCAGAAAGAAGGCTGAAGCTGACCATGATTCTGGAGTTCATTTAGATGGCTGTGAAGATGGCCCATGTCTGACAGATGAGGCTAGCAATGATGGTGTTGATGATAAGAAAGACAAGGCTAAGAAATCAGGCAGTGGTTCCAAAGCAGACAAGCCTTCTCAGAAGTCTGTAAAGTCAGCCAGACCAATTGTACCGCCCATGCCACAACAACAACTCTATGGTTTGCAAGCTTCAAACTTCCCTCTACCTAACTCTGGCTCCTCGATGGGCATGAGCACAGTGGTACAGTCAGTTCCCAAAAGCCCACAGCTGAAAGCCATCCAGCCTAAGCCTGTAGTAGGGGGAGACCCTTCCATGAACCCAGGTTTAAGTGTTTCCAAGGACAAAAAGAAAAAAGACAAGAAAAAGAAAGAGGGTACAAAAGAGGGTGATAGTCCCAAAGCTTCTGGAAAGGGAGGGAGATCAGAGGAAGGAAAAAGTCCATACTCTGAAACCTCAGACCCAGGCAGCAAGAGTGATTGCCTTCTCAATGGATCAGCAGATCCCCATCAGAGTCGCTTAGCCAGCATCAAGGCTGAAGCTGATAAAATCTATAGCTTTACTGATAATGCTCCTAGTCCATCAATTGGTGTAGCCAGTCGGATAGATAGTGGAGGTATGCAACAACCTCTGACCCCGCTCCATGTAGTCACCCAAAATGGTGCAGATAACGCCTCCGTGAAAACCAACAGCCCCGCCTACTCTGACATTTCAGATGCTGGTGAAGATGGAGAGGGAAAAGTGGAGGGTGTGAAGGTTAAATCTGAGGATCAGGCATCCAGAGAAGGTGCTAAAAAGGCTCTTTTTGCTGCACAACCTCCAAACAAAGAGTCTCCGTATTATCCCAACTATGAAACATATTACTCACCTAATTACACCAATCCAAATCCTAGCCCAGGGGTCTCAAATTCTAGTGCACTCTTGCAGGATGGTGCTGTGAAGGTAAAGAAAGAAGAGGAGACGGATGTAGTGGATGAAAAAGGCAAATCAGAACAACCTGAAGAGCGCAAGGTAGATATTAGCACAACTAGTCAACAGCAACAGCAGCCATCTGTCATCCAGCAGAGATCTAACATGTATATGCAGCCTCTCTACTATAATCAGTACGCCTATGCCTATGGCTATTCACCAGACCAGGCTTATCATAATCATTTGATGAACACTAATCCAGCCTACAGGCAGCAGTGTGAGGAACGGCAGCGGCATGCTGCTGAGCAACATAGAATGGGCGAGAAAAAATCTGAAGCTGTTCCAAAAGACATTTCTGTGAAGTCAGAGGAGTGGAAACAAAAAGCTCCAATCACTCCAAATGTATCTAAAGCACCAAGCCTTTCAGATCTTGGAAAACCTTCGCCCCAAAGTAAGCCCAAAGATTTGACCGCTGAGCCAACCAAATCTGTCATTATTCCAAAAGCGGAAGATGTGAAACCACCAGCCCAGCCACCTGAAGGGCTAAAGATGAAGCTGAGTGATGGTGGACACCTCGGAAAAGAGGAACAGAAACCCAGTATTGACTCTGCACGGCCATCAGCCATGGAACAGGCCATGTACATGTACAGACAGGTTGGGAAATATTTAGTTTTTCTTTTTTTTTTTGCTAATTTACATACATTATATGGCGTGCAGAAATCTTGCAGTTCACTGTTTTATTTTCTTTATGTTTCTAAAGTCTCTAAATTAACGTTTTTGTTCCAGGAACCTGATTCTCGACTATGGCCCTATGTTTATCCCAGCAAGTACCCTGAAGTTCAGAAACAGCTAGATGAGGAGAGGTGGAAGGAAGAGCGTGAACGAGATCGAGATCGAGACAGGGATCGAGAGAGAGACAGGAAAAGTAAAGAGGAGCGATCGCGTCCTAAAGATATTAATAAAGAAGAGAGCAAAGACGTTGTCGAGCCACGGACCTCTTCAACCTCTGAAGAGCACAGAGGATTCAGTAAAGACCCCAGGACCCATATGCAATTTTCTTCAGCTCTGCCGCAAAACCAGTCTTATATGCCATACATGCATGGATACCCCTACAGCCAGGGTTATGATCCGAGTCATCCAGGTTACAGAGGGATGCCATCTGTAATGATGCAGAACTACCCAGGTAAGATACATGTAAATTAATGCATCGTAAAGTAAAACATTTTGGAAATAATATGAAGCATAATAAAATTAGCCTTTTTTTAGCAACATGTAGCCTTAATTTTTCGCTAACAAATATCAACACAGATTAATGGTGCATTCATGGTTTTTCACAGGGTCCTACCTTCCAGCGGGTTACTCCTTTTCACCGTACAGCACTAAGATCTCACCTGGTGAAGAAAGCGATAAAGCTCGCGCCAGTCCGACAGTAACTGGCAAATCAGCCTCAGATTCGAAAGCCTTGGATATCCTGCATCAGCACGCCAGCCAGTACAAGAGCAAATCACCCACAGTGGCTGACAAAGTATCTCATGACAGAGAGCGAAGTGGAGGTGAAAGAGAGCGAGAAGGTGACCGACCCCGATCCTCTCCTTCACAAAGAATAATGCCTTCGCATCACCACCTGGGATATTCTCTTATCTCTGGACAGTATGATTTATCTTATGCCCCTGGTGAGTGAATACTTTTGTTGATGATTGCTGTGTTAACATCACCATCAAAGCAGACGTGTTTTAGATTACTTAGTAAGAAAATATTTTTTTTATAAAATATAAAGTAATGGTGTCTTTTAGAGAATCACTTTATAAAGATAATATGTAACTATTTGAAATAATTGGCTACTGAGCAATATTATGGTGATAAATTTGCTAGGCTCAGCTCGGCTCTACACGCTTTTCGGTCCCGGGTCCATGGTTGCATTTCCGTCGGCACGGTATGCTCCGAAATGTCCCCAGTGAGGTTTACAAACACTGTCACTACATCGTTTTTCAGTTTTATTCGCTTTTCTTGTTGATTATTTATAGCCCCGCTCACACATGAGCTCGGACAGATGAAAAACATTTTTCTTGATCCTTGTATGGCTCAATTTCAAATGATATTTTTACCGAGATCCTGTTGGATTAAATAGGAAAAAAAAAAATGGCTTTATGCAGAGATTTCACACACTGAAAGACTTTCCAGCTGAAGGTCTGTATTCGCTCTGACCAATCGGCACTGTTCGAGGTTAACATGTCACGGTTGAAGCCATACTCGGCACACTTGGTCCCGCAAGAGAGTTGGGAATAAAATACTACTAGATTCTAGTTACCCGGGACCAGGTTTTCCAAGCGGAAATGCTCCAAACCCTGCTGAGCTGAGACTTTTTCATTGAAATACTGTGTGTATATATGAATATTTTATTTACATATGTAGATAAAGTAGCAATATTCAAATCCTGGCCAAAAGAAATTAATGAATGTGGGAATTTGAATATGAATAATTTGTATATTTATGCGTGTGGATCAAAAAATGTGAATTATGGAGTATAATTTACTGCCATTTAACTTGTTTTCTGATATGAATGTTTCGCTTGTTTTTAGCCATTGTTGCAAGTCAGCAAGCCTCTGGCCCATCACTCTACCCCCCTGCACGGAGGTGAGAATGGTAAGATATTCTTCTCTGTCCTACATATAGTTCTGTCCTTCAATGTGCAGTAGTGTGCAGTCTGTGTTGCCCTCTGGTGGAATACATCCTTGTTCATTATGACTAAAAATATATCTAGCAAAGAAAGATTTAGCATTTTCTTTCTTGTCTCTTGTGTTTTTTGTAGGCACATATGACAACACCCGTCGGTGACTTGAGGACCTCAAGCTTTGCCTGCAGCCATGTGATGTGATCACATGTGGAAAGAGTGATGACTTTATGACATCAGTTCAATGGTGTTCCTGAATTATTTTGTTGTTTTTTTTTTATTTTGCGGATATGCCGGCGTCTTTGACACCTCCATCATTGGAGATGGATGGAGAGTGCCAAAATTGTCCTATGCCACACTGGAAGAGCTCGGCCACAGGTCCCCTCTGTCACACTCATGAGGTACTGATAAGGGATGAAACAAGGCACCTTCAACACAGGGTCGTTGTGTGGTAGAGCTTGACCTTGAATTCTAGTTACATGGGGACAAAGGCAGCAGGAGAAAGACAGTGTTTTGATCAGACATTCACAATACCACTGTCTCTTATTCAGACTGTGTCGATCACCTCCGGCCACCTGTCTCTTCCCCATCAACCTCTTGAGGGTAATAAATACTACACTGGCTATGAGTAGTAGCAAATGGTTTTCCTCTCACGTGACTCCTGCACCGTTTATACACCTTTGTATTTAACTTGACAGTTTGGGACTACTGACATTTAGCTGCTTTAGGTGCTCCAACATGCTGCAATGGACTCCAGATGTAAGGTGATGACATCTATTCTCCGCTAGTACTAAGGGCCGTAATAGTGCCTTCCTTTGTGGCAGAACAACCAATCAGCTCTGAGCATCCCTGCTAGTAGGAAGGCAAGGTTACCCTGATTCTTATAAGAGATTTTTTTTTTCCCCATGATGAGACGTGCCTGTGTGACACATGGGATTGACCGGACATCATGTGAACACGCATGCCTTGTTGTTGTCGTCGACGATGCTGCTGCTGCTTGAGAGTCTCATGCCAAAGTGCATGACCAGAGTGTAAGACCTGGGGGTAAAGT
This sequence comes from Xyliphius kryptos, assembly GCA_025769995.1. NCBI lineage: Eukaryota > Metazoa > Chordata > Actinopteri > Siluriformes > Aspredinidae > Xyliphius > Xyliphius kryptos. Next base: position 11,501,484 of record JAOUQT010000009.1, on the reverse strand, counting down.
TCCCTCGCGGATGTTCAAAGAGGAAGTCTGTATGTGGCTAAAGGCAATGCTAGACCCACTATGTGAGGTCCGTAAGTGGGTTATTACTTCAGACAGATTTCTCAGAACATACTGATGTACAGAGTTGTTGTAATACATGACATTGGAGTACATTATCAAAGCAGATATTCCTCAGATAAACCCCAGGTCTCCCTCTTGTCGCCACTCTGTCATGTGGTGTAGTATAGCACTAGAAAAAATATTCATCTACAGCGAGAGTTCGGCAAGCTGTACACGTTTGTCTCACTTCGTGTTGCTACCAACCCCCTCACTATCTCTCTCTATCTCTATCTCTCTCTGTCTGTCTCTCACACATACACACACACACACACACACACACACTCACCATGTGCTTTCTGTATATATTGTACAGAGGAATTATTTTAAAGAGGTTGTTGGATGCTATCGGATTTTCCTACTCTTGTTTTTTTTTTTCTGTTTGCCTTTTTTTCTACTATTGTTATGAATATGTAGCTGGTGTAACGGCTTTATAATTGAAGTGTTATATATTACTTCCAGCTTGAAACGCCCCTCCTCCCAATTCTTTCGCTCTTTCTCTTTTTACTCGTGAATTCTTTTTTTTTTTTTTTTTTGCTAAGCATGTCACCACTCAATGTTCAGTTTTAGTTTCCTGGTTGCTGACGTAAAATATGAATGCCATCTGTGGTCAGTTAGTTACATTAGAAGGTATTTTCCAGGATATTTGTGCTAACCTAAGGTAAATAAATAAAAAATAATAAATGCAGACCAGTTTTCTGATGGGGGATTCTCTCACCTTCAAATGCTCACATCAAACTTGCAGTAGTGCAATTTTACCTGTCATGTTCCAACATGTCTTATTAGTTAATCCCTTACAGCATATTATGTAGAGACTTCATTACGATTAAGCAGTGAAGATTTGTCATGAATGTACATCTGGCATCTTTGATGGGTTAAAACAAGTATCTGGATAACTTCTTCCTTAAGCTGTATGGCGGATATACACGGAACAATCAGGAAAGCCTGGCAGTTGGCATATGATCGCTGATAAAGTGGTTATAATGCAGTCTGTTCTTATATATGTTGTTGATTTGTTCACCGCCCTGCAGCAGGCAGCGTTTACGTACCAGCTATGCGTAAACGTAATGACTTTGACCAAGGACATATAGTTGGGCCAGGTTTGGTGCCACTGTTCCAGCAACTGCTGCACTTGTGGGTCTTTGCTGTACCATGGTGTACCAAGAGTTGAAGAATTATCAACAAAGCATTCAAACGAAGGTCATACAGACCGCACATGGTGGATCCAAGGGAGAGCGTCAAACTAGAAGAGCTGCTGTAGTGGAAACTGGTCAGCAAGGTTATGGAGGATGTTCGCCACCATGAGGAGTCTGTTCCCTGATGCATGCATGCTGTTTTTCCTAGGCCAGTTATTAAGTGTATTAGTATAGTGAAATAATGCCATTGGCACCGGAAGAGCCTCACTAAAGAATACAGTGGAATTGAGAATATAATGGATGGAATGGTCTACATTATCACTTGGTCCTACTTTGAACACTAGCAAACATGCAGGTTTAAAATGTAGCTATATGGATCGACTGCAGATAAGCAGTTACAGCTTGTTTCTGTTGGACTTGCTGAGAAGATTACGCAGATGATCTCAACACTTTTTTTTTTTTTTTTAATCCTAAGCACTCTAAGACTAGAAATCCTTTATCTTTTATTAAGAATCCTGAGCTGGACTTGCATTAGCCGAAGCTATATTGGGGAGAGATTTTACATGAGTAGTAGTAATTGTTTTATCTTTGATCATATAACCAGTTAACGTGCCGTCTGGTGAAAAAGCGCTTGTAATAAGTTATTTTTGAGGCAGTTTCTGTACTTGTTTACCCTGAGTGAGTGAAGTCAGTCGGCTTTGTTTCGATCCTTCACAAATGTTCACATTTGTCTCATACGTTGCTACTGTGGCTTGATCCCCATGTCGTGTCCTAAATACAAGGACATTTTTTTTTCTCTCGCCAGTTTTATTTTTACTGATATATATTTGGTCCCTACAAATTGTAATACACATACATGATTACCCCGCCATCTCTCTGTTACTGGTACTTGAAAGAAAGATGTTTACAGCTTCTGTTCCTTTCTATGTTTGGATACATTTCTCTTGTCATCCTCTCTGTCCTTTGTCCTCTGTCTTTTAGCGCCGCATCATTCTTTCTCTGCCTTTGTCCTTCACTCGTTTCCTGGGGTTATTGTATGTAAAGTGTACATTG
>JAOUQT010000009.1:11422452-11433876 GCA_025769995.1 Xyliphius kryptos | reverse complement strand
AAAGTGTGGTAGAAAAAGATGCACAAGCAACCAGGATAACCCCAGTCTTGAAAGAATCGTCAAGAAAAGGCCACACAAAAATTTGATTCACAAGGAGTGGACTGCTGCTGAAGTCAGTGCTTAAAGAGCCACCACACATAGACATATCCAGGAAGGTCTAGTGTGATGTCTCCACACTCAGTAATGGTCTGGATAGTCATGTCATCTGCGAGTGTAGTTCCACTGTGTTATATCAAGACCAATGTCAGCGCAGGCGTCTACCAAAAAATTTTAGAGCACTTCATGCTTCCCTTTGCCGAAAAGCCTTTTATAGATGCAAATGTAATTGTCCAGCAGGACTTGGCACCTGTCCACACTGACAAAAGTACCAGTATCACTGTGCGTGATTGGCCAGCAAACTCCCCTGACTTATTTGTCAAGAGGAAGCTGAGAGTCACCAGACCCAACAATGCAGACAAACTGAAGCAATTAAAGCAATCTGGGCTTCCATAACACCTCAGCAGTGCCACAGGCAGATCACCACCTGCCACATTAATCCAGTAATTCATGCAACAGGAGCCCCGAAGTATTGAGTGCATTTACTGTACATACTTTTCAGTAGACAAAAATATCTGCATTAAAAATCGTTTTCATTGGCTACAAGCCATAATCATCAACATTAACAGAAATAAACACTAGAAATAAATCATAATAAATACATAAAAATATATTGTAATAATTCTATATGATGTTTGTATTGAATTACTGGAATTACTGAACTTTTTGATGATATTCTAATTTATAAAGATGCATCTATATGCTCCCATTCATATGACGCCTCTGTCAGGGAAGACCTTGCATTTTTGAACATGACAATGCCAAACCACATACTGCATCAATTACAGAATCATAGCTGTGTAGAAGAAGGGTCCGGGTACTAAACTGGCCACTGTGCAGTCCAGATATAAAAATGGAAGATTCAACAAAAAGACCTAAGACAGTTGAGCAACTACTTTTCTGAGATGTGTTGTCAGGAAATTCAAAATCATCTAATTTTTCTCTTTAAATGATTCATTTTCTCAGTTTAAACGTTTAATATGTCATCTATGTTCTATTCTGAATAAAATATTGGATTTCGAAACTTCAACATCATTGTATTCTATTTTTTATTTATAATTTGTACGTTGTCCCAACTTTTTTGGAATTGGGTTTGTACATGTTATGTTAACTGGTGTCTCTAAAGTAACCATTAGTGTGTGAATGTGTGTGCTCTATGATGGCGTGGTGCACTGTATAGATTTGTTACTGCTCTTGAGCCCAGAGTTGCAGTTGGTCACCGGTTGAATTTTATGGAAATTATGAATATTTTTGTATGACTGATATAATCATTTGTACAAAAGATAGATTACTGTAAACTGTAAGATTATATGATAAATTCAACCTATTGCTCTGGGTGATTTTATACTTCTTTGTTACTTATCCAGAAATTGGCTGTTGTGTTTTTTTTTCCTCTCACAGATCTGATAAAGACCTGGCAAATCAAGAGCGTTCTATAACCTTGCAGAGAGAAAGAACATCAGGTTTCCGATCTCTAAAGAGCAGAGAGGTGAAGATCATATCTCACATAATGTACATTCTAATTGTTAATAGATTATACATTATACTGGTGCATCTCAATAAGTTGGAATATCATCAAAAAGTATATAGATTTATTACAAACACAGTGATCTATTTCAAGTGTTTGTTTCTGTTAATGTTGATGATTCTGGCTAACATTCATTAAAAAACCTAAAATCATCTCGGAAGCTTCAAAACCTAGTGGGCTGAGGGAAGCATGAAGTGCTCTAAAATTTTTAGGTAGAAGGCTGCACTGACTTTGGTCTTGATTTAATTAGTGAACCTACACTAGCAGATAACATGACCTACTAAACCATCACTGATTGTGAAAACTTCACACTAGACCCCAAGCAGCTTGGATTGTGTGCCTCTCTACTCTTCCCCCAGACTCTGGGACCTTGATTTCCAAATGAAATGCAAAATTTACTTTTATCCGAATACAACTGACCACTGAGCAACAGTACAGTTATTTTTCTCCTTGGCCCAGATAAGTCGCTTCTGGCATTGTCTCTTGGTCATAAGTGGCTTGATACAAGGAATGTGACCATTGTCGACCATGTCCTGGACACATCTGTGTGTGGTGGCTCTTGAAGCATGGACTATAGCAGCAGTCTGCTCCTTATGAATCTCCCTAACATTTTTTAATGGCCTTTTCTTGACGAGCCTTTCAAGGCTGCAGTTATCCCGGTTGCTTGCGCATCATATTCTACCACACTTTTTTCCTTCCACTCAACTTTACATTGATATGCTTAGTTACAGCACTCTGTGAATAGCCAGCTTCTTTAGAAATGACCTTTTATGGCATATCCTCCTTGTGGAGTTTGCCAATGACTGCCAATGTCTTCCACATGATTGTGTAGCCTACTAATTCAGACTAAGGGACCATTTTAAACACTTTGGAAGCCTTTGCAAGTGTTTTTTTTTTTATTATTCTAATTTTCCTAAGATAATGATTTCCGGTTGTCATTGGCTGAAAATTATAATCATCAACAATAACAGAAATAAACACTTAAAATCACTGTGTTTGTAATGAATCTATATAATGTATTCCTTCACTTTTTGTATTGAGTTACTGAAATAAATTAACTTTTTAATGATATTCTAATTCTCTTTTTACAGGTTTTTTAAACATTGAGCGCTAATTTCATGAAAGTTTAAATGAAAAGTGATTTTTTAATATAAATTTAAGATGTAACTGCAACTTTTTATTAAGTTATTTAATTTTTTTGAGTTTTTTATGGACTGAATCACTCTTTATGATCAGGTGGCCCGAGCTGGCCGCCAAAAGAAATCCCGCATGGCTCGTACCCGTTCAGACTTCCTGAGCCGTGCCTGTAGCACTGAGGTGGATACAGATGATGAGGACGATGAGGAATATGAGTACACGCCTGTCATCTGTCACACAATGCCCATCTTGGAGTCTACAGACTCCCAGAGTGATTCAGAGATGGTAAACTGTGCCACAACTTTGACTCCTGCTCTGTTCTAAACAAACACTTGTCCAGCGCTCTGCTATTTGCCACTGGCCCTGATGACTATATCTTAGTCTATGGTTTCCAAAGTCAACATTCTCTAATAAATGCACTTATACAGTTTAGCCAGCTTCCAGTTAAACAGCTCTCGTTAGATGGCATGATTGTTTATTGGACGTTATCTTAGGACTAGTCTCATACAAGTTGGTGTTTGTTGGGGAATGTTGGTTTTATGACTTCTCTTTTCCAGGTCGGTCCTTCTGCTATCGGCACTGGGTCTAATAACCACTTGATATGGCTAACTCATTACCTTTTAACCACAACCTTCTTACAGTGAATGTTCACTGCACACTCTTGTTTCTGAGGTTAAAGGTTTCTTTACTGAAGATCTTTTACTTTTCTCACACTGAGTACCTGCATGAAGTAGACGTTCATTACTATTTACCTCTCTTTCATTCTTTTGTCACTTTTTCCTATTTACTGGTCCTTAGGTGCTCATTTTATGTCGTTTTGTCTTGGTGCCGATTCATCTGCAACATTTATAATAGCATATATTATAGCATATAATAAATAAAATATATGATGTCCCACTTGCCCATTAGTGATAATAATGAACATATATATGATTATATCCTGAATTTAATTTATGTAAATGCACTTTGCGACTATTTTCCATTGTAAATAGTGTGCACATGTTAACATTGTATAATGCTGCAGTGCTGTGCATTGATCAGAGACGTATATCTGATAAAACTGGGTAAATAATGTCAAGGTAACTAACCTGATAAATTATGAATTTTGTCCACGTGTGTACGTAATTGACGCAGCTAGTAGAACATTGTATGTGAATAAGTCTCCTTATAGACTTCTCTGTCATTTATTAGCCCTCTCAGAAAGAGCAGAAGCGGCTGCAGAAGACTTTGTCTTCAGGGGATCTGGGAAAGGTCGACTCATTGAGAAAGTTCTCATCCAACTCTGATGGAAGGTTCGAAAACTTTTCGGCCAACTTTTTTAAATGAAAGATTTTTTATGTTCTAAATGCAAACTCATTTATTTTCAGTGGGGTGAGGGGTAAGATGCGCTTCTGGGGAAAGGGAAAGCATGGTGATAAGAAGATGTCTATCAGGGGACATTCGGCAGATGCAGATCTCACAAAGACTCGCAATGGTAAGAATGCAGTATGATTTATGCTTTTGGCATGTAATATGAGGATGGGTCAAAAATTTGCTGCCTTTCCAGTCACTTGTGCAGGTTTGATTGTATTATGTTAGTGATTGTGATTTACACGAAAGAACAGCATTCAGTGACTCTGTTGGATAGAGGAATAACACTGGATTATATTGCCAATCCGCCATGTCTCTGTCTATGAAATATAGCTCAGCGAAAAACATTTTTTAATAAAGGAATATGAAAGCTTGTTGGCACACTGTAAAAGTGTTTTGAAAAGCAGGCTGAATACTAAATGTTTTTAAGGTCATGAATGATTTTCTCTCTCTGTTTATTTTCCATAGGCTCTCCTTCTGTCAGTCCTGAACGGAGCAGAGCAGCAGATCGTGGTCGGGACAGTAAAGAGAACAGAGAGCCAGAAATAAGAATGATGACGATGAAGAGAAGGCGGAGTCTAAAGATCAGCAGCATGCCTCAGGAAACGTCTCCGTGGCAGAACGACTCTCTCCACATCCTCACCTGCACAGCAGACTACTGCAGTATGAATGACTTCCTTATGAAGAAGGTAAAACAAGGAATCTCTCCGCTTCACTCTCTAGTATTACTGAAAGAAGTATAAACTCATGAACCAAATTGTATTTAATCATAAATAATTTCATTTTTTGTTGCTTTTGACAGATTAATGATCTGGAGACTGAGGACAGTGAGAAGGACACTCCCGTCGATGTGGTCTTTAAGAAGGCTCTAAAAGAGTTTCGCCTGAACATCTTTAATTCCTACTCCACAGCCTTGGCTGTAAGAATCTCATCACATCTCACCACAACCATATCTAGTCTATAAGAAGGCAATGCTTTCTTAAACAGTTCATTTTCAGTGATTGCTGTAGTCACATTATTTTTATCCAACGGTCTTCTGATTTTTATATTATATTAGATCCCGCGTTGGAGCCCGGGGTGGGGTGACTCTAAAAATTTGAGTGTGGAGTTTGCATGTTCGCCCCGTGTTTGCGCGGGTTTTCTTTGTGTGCTTCAGTTTCTTTCCCCATTACAAAGACATGCCTGGTTAATTGGTGTCTCTATATTGTCCATTAGTGCGTGAGTATGTTTTATTGTGTGTGTGCGCCCTATGATGTATTGGCTCCCTGTTTAGGGTTATTAATACCCTCACGCCCAGAGTTGCTGGGAGGGCACTGGCTTCCCCGTGATCCTAGAACTAGGATTAAGCGGGTATAGAAAATGAATGAATGATTGATTATTTCACCCGTTTAATTTATTCTCTGGTATTCACTGTCTGCAGTTTTCGAGGCATTGACACTGTTCCAACTCTGAAATGTCTATTCATTTCTGTTGCTGACACACAGGCTTGTATAAAGCTTTTGGCTGCACCCACTTGTTCATCCATCACACTTTTTGTTTTTGTTTCTATTTGTGCTCCATATATTTTGATAGCAAATCAGACTTAAATGAGCATCATCTGTGATGTTGGCACCGATCTAACTTATTTAATTATTATTTAGTGTCATTTATCACCCATGACTTTTTATGACCGTAACAAATTTATACAGATCATATAGTAAGGTTATATTCTTACACAAGGATATATACATATTTTACAAATCAGGGTGATCAAATGACCCAAGCTGACCGATTGATTAAACCCAAGACTATCTTGCTGTGAAGTGACATTGTTACCCACATTCAGAACTGTAGATGTGATTACATTCATTTGTTTAACTTCCACATCCATTTTAACCATTTATTTTATTTATATCAATTAACTAATAATTAACTGTTTTTCAAGAAATGTACAATACACTGCTCTGAATTTCTTCTTCTTGTTTTTTTTCAGCCCCTATAACAGTTTTAATCTGCATTATTTGTCTTGTTCAATCCCACATATGTTTACATGAGATATGGACATTATCTTTTTTGAGATATGGACATTATCCTAACTTTATAATAGCAGTCTCTTAGATGACCTTTTTTTACCTTCCATGCCTGTTTTTATCCATTTCTTTTTGTCCCGTACCTTCCCATTATTTTTGCGCATCATTTACCTGTTAGACCAAAATGTGCACCCCACCATGTGTTTACTAATAATTAACATATGAACATTATGATGTATGCGCAGACTCATTCACACACCACAGCCATGTTTTATTCTCTTTTGGTGACCTGAACTTACCCCTGCCAATTCTTCAGTAAGTGCACCTCTCTAGTTTTTATAATGCTGCCGAATCTGATGCACTCTGTGTTTTCTTCATATTCTCTTTCACAGATGGATGATGGTAAGAGTATCAGATATAAGGATCTGTATGCACTGTTTGAACACATCCTGGAGAAGATTATGCGTCTGGAGCAGAGAGACTGGTCCGAATCACCTGTTAAAGTCTGGGTCAACACTTTTAAAATCTTCCTTGATGAGTTTGTGACCGAGTACAAACCCATCCACGGCACCATCAGCAAGGTAAAGTGTATGTCCCTTATCTGGATATTACTATTATATGTCTCGATATAATCTCTGATATATCTCTGATATATATCTCTGACACTGTCTTACAGGCTCCCAAACCGGAACGCAAGAAAAGAAGAAAAAAAGAGGCAGACATTGTACGTTTATTTTTCTTGGTATATGCTTGTAATTGTTTTAACACTTGTGATGTTTTATTGTAAATGATCATTAAATTAAGGGTGTTGTATGATCACTGATGAAGTGCTCTAATTATTGGTTACATGACAGGAAACCCTCTTATAAGGTGTCAATTTTCCAGCTCTGTTTAAACAAAGCAACTTGTCATAGCCCGGCAGTGTTGTGACAGTGTGTCAACAACAGCCCACAAGCACAGATGTTGTTATCATGGGTAAACTTAGAGTGGAGAAACCTTCAGCTGAAGGTCACACATCCGCCAGCCACATGTGGTTGATTAGAGAGGTGAAACTAGCAGTCGAATTAACGGAGCTGCTGCATGGACATGGGTCAACATGCATTTAGAGGATATTTGTAACTCTGGGAAACCTATCCGCATTTTGTAATTAAAACCAAAGTGAAGCATGTGTTTATCTTTTGCACCCTGAGCACTAAGGTTATTCTAAACTCTGCAGGTAGAGGAGCACCTGGGTCACATTTTCAAGTCCACTCAGTACAGCATTCCCACATACTGCGAGTACTGCTCGTCTCTGATTTGGATGATGGACAGAGCATGTGTCTGCAAATGTGAGTTTTGTGGAAAGGTTTTTTGTTCCTGTATGATATTTTGCTACCATGCAAGCTGTGTAGTCAAGCTTCCTTTAACCCTTAACCCAGTCGTTATTTATTTACAAACAAAGCTCTGTATTCTCCTATCTCATTTGTTTCTTACAATTCTGAACAAGCAGAGCTTGTATGTCTTTCTTTTATTTGTTATCTGACTGTTTGATTTTTCTGTTACAGTGTGTCGCTATGCCTGTCACAGAAAGTGCTGCTTAAGGATGACGACTGCATGCAGCAAAAAAGTAAGCTGTCTTTGATGCTTCAGGGCAGTGCAGAGGGTAGTGATGTCACATCACAGCAAGAGGGACAGCACGAGTTTGCGTGTTCTCCTCATGTTGCATGGGTTTACTCAGGGTTTCATCTCACAGTTCAAAAATATGAATTGGATATGCCAAATTGTCCATGACACCTTACTATAGATATAACCATAAACTTATCTATGGATGTAAAAATTGTATATGGATTTAACCTTGTTCTTATCATAGTTGGCTGAAAGTGATGTTTACAGTAAACAATACTAAACTGTGTTACTTCAATTCCATTTATTCAAGCGTTTTGTTATCCATGACATCTGCTTGTTTATTTGCATGCAGTTCGACCCAGAATTGTCTTCGTGTCAGTTTGGTGTAGAGTTGTCTCAGTTAACCAGTGATGACAGAGCTGTACCTCTGGTGGTGGAGAAGCTCATCAACTACATAGAGATGCATGGCCTCTACACAGAGGGTATCTACAGGAAGTCTGGGTCAACCAATAAAATCAAAGAACTGAAGATGGGACTGGACACAGGTAAATCTCTTTAGTTTACTGCACAAAATGTACAAGGCCAAAATTATCTGCAGTCCAATTTTATTAAAACTTACGATACTAAGATTAAATATCAGATCATAGAATCGAAACATCCTCAATCGTCAACCAAGTTAAAGTAATTCATCAGCAAGTTTCTGATTTCTAAACGTGTGTGTGTGTGTGTGTGTGTGTGTGTGTGTCTCATCAACTGAATTTACCACTGTGGTAAATTGATTTGTGATGATTTGTAAATGCACACACCTAACTCACATATGATATTCATAGGGTTCAATATGATGTCAGTCCACTCTTTGCAGCCAGAAACCCAAGGGGCACTCAGACAGCTTCAGCATAGCTTTGTTTAAACTTCTAGAAGGTCTACAACAATTTCTGCTGCACTCCACTAATCAGGCCTGTATGATAGAGTGACCAGATGTAAACCACTTCTCAGGAAAAAAGGCAAAATATGGCTTGAAGTCACCTGAAGTATTCTCAGACCATGAGAAAAAAATATTAATGAAACAAATATTGAAGTCTTTGCCTGATTGCCAAGAATCCTGTTTGAAGCAAACCTGGTGCCATCCCTACAGTGAAGCATCATGCTGTGGGTTTGTTTTTCGGCCTCAGGAATTGGGAGACTACTCAGGTTTGAGGGAAAGATGAATGCAGCAATGTACAGACACGTCCTTGAAGAAAACATGCTCCAGAGTCCTCTGGAACTCAGTCTGGGACAAAGGTTCAACTACCAACAAGACAATGTCTCTAAGCACACAGCCAAGATAATAAAATTGTGGCTTTGGGACAACTCTGTAAATGTCATTGTGTGTCTAAGCCAGAGTCCAGACTTGTACCCGATTGAACCTCTCTGGAGAGATTTGAAAATGGGTGTGCCCAGATGCTCTCCATCAAACCTGATGGAGGTTGAGAGGTTCTGCAAAGAAGAATAAGTGAGAAAATACCCAAAAATAGTTGTGGCCAAGTTTTTAGTATCATACTCCAAAAAAGGCTTAAGGGTGTAATTGCTGACAAAAGTGCAAAGGTTGTAAATACTTGTGTACTTGTGATTTTTTTTTATACATTTGCAAAACATTTTACGTTGACTAACGTGGGGTATTGTGTGAATAATTTTGAAAAAATGTTGAATTTTGAAAAAAAAAAAATTGAACCATTTTGGAATAAGGCTGTAACATAACAGCTGTGAATATTTCTGGATGAACTGTAATGAAATGTCATTCTATAAATGAACTAAAGTTAGATCATTACAAAAGCAATAACACTAACAGACGGGGTATTATGGAACATGAGCTTTAAAGTTAACTATGTACCTTCTTTCTTTTCGTCTTCCATCTGCATTTCTGAATCGAGCAGGCTTCGGCCTGTGGGGGCCACACCCCCCCAAATCTGTCATGCGTCAAATCCCTGGTATTTAGTGAGAGCCGTGATTTTAATGCTTAAATACGCTGACAATGGTGTCAGATTTTTACAATTCTTTAAGTATTAAAAATATTATTTTATATTTAAAAAAATAAGTAGCATGGTTATTTTTATAATAACCATAAAATAATAATGTTTTTTATTTAAGATTGTTATCCCTCATGCTGTTTTTTTTCAGATGTAAATGCTGTAAACCTGGATGACTATAACATCCACGTTATTGCCAGCGTGTTGAAGCAGTGGCTTCGAGATCTTCCAAATCCTCTGATGACTTTTGAACTTTATGATGAGTTCCTCAGGGCAACAGGTATGATGACTAAATTTGGTCTGTTGGTCAGACATGAACTTGCTTTCAATAATGTTTACCGCTGCTAATTTTTTGTTTTTCTTGGAGCAGGTTTGCAGGACAAGAAAGAAGTGATGAAAGGTGTGTATACAATAATTGATCAGCTCAGCAGAACTCACCTGAGCACATTGGAGAGACTCATCTTCCACCTTGTCAGGTAAGGAAATAAGAGGAGCTCAGTTTTAACACACATGACCCAAGATGTACAACCTCCCAAAATCCTAGAGAAGGGGATTTCAACAAAGAATGTCAAAATTTAAAAACAGAACTAAAACATAGAGACTCAAACAACAACATACGACTTTTCTACTGCGAAACCCTCAAACAATATAAACGTACACTCAGAACCGAAAAATCTCAGTACAAACACACATCAACACACATCAATTTTGGGAAAATTGAAACAAACAAACAAAAAGAACATGAAGAATTGATTATTCAAGATGAGGAAATCTGGAAAACCCATTTTCCAATCACTATTTAAAACTATAGAATTAGATCTAAATTCTAAACAAAATCAAATCATTAAACACTTAGAGAAACTGGAACAAACTATTAAAGCACCACAACAAACCAAAACCATCAGTCAACAATCATCTAGAATATCTGATCACTGAACAAGAACTTAAAATCAATATAAAAAACTTAAATAAATGATCAGGACCTGACTGAATACTGAATGAACTGAGTAAACATCGTAACTCCAAATTGCACCTGGTGATATTATTGGTTATAAAATATTGGTTCCTTCCCTGAAATCTGGAATCAAGGTCTTATAACACCAATCTTTTAAAATTCCACCCTAATAACTACTGGGGCATCTGTGTAAGCATTTACCTGGGGAAGTTATTCTTTATTATCATTAATTTAAGATTTTTAAGCTTACTTATGGAGCACAATGTTCTGAGTGAAAGCCAGATTTGATTTTTACCAAATTACAGCACAGCTGATCATATTTACACCCCACACACCCTGATCCGAAAATATCTAGCTCAAAATATTTCGATCTTTCACTGATTTTAAAAAAGAAAGCCTTCAATATGGCATGATTCAATTTGGCAGCAAGGATTGTTCTATAAACTAATGGTGGTGTATGTGGTAAAACCTATAACCTTATTAAATCCATGTACCACCAATCCATGTAATACCAGTGTGGAATTAGAATTGGCAGAAAGAGAACACGTCTCCTAGGTGCATGGAGTGAGACAGGGCTGCTGTCCGAGTCGAACGCTATTTAACATCTACAGGGGTTGGACAATAAAACTGAAACACCTGGTTTAAGACCACAATAATTTATTATGGTGTGGGGCCTCCTTTTGCAGCCAATACAGCGTCAATTCGTCTTGGGAATGACACATACAAGTCTTGCACAGT
>JAOUQT010000009.1:11353570-11366179 GCA_025769995.1 Xyliphius kryptos | reverse complement strand
CAAGACGAATTGACGCTGTATTGGCCACAAAAGGAGGCCCTACACCATACTAATAAATTATTATGGTCTAAAACCAGGTGTTTCATTTCATTGTCTAACCCCTGTATCTATAATTATACTACCAGATTTGTGTCTGGTCAAATGACAAATACAGTGAGGTCATTTGAGATATCTTAAATGTTATTTCGACTTGTCAATGTAATTGTAGGTATCTTAAATTGCTGTACTTACTATTCAGATTGTAAATGCAGAATTCATTTCTAGATATCAAATCTGAATTATGGATAGTCAGATGAAAGCTATTTTACGTTAAAACGGCTTGCCATAGGCTACATGACTTTTTTGACTGCTGTGTAATATGTGAAATTCTTTACTGACTTGCACATAGCAGTGAAGAGCTTCATAGAAACAGTGAAACACATTAGCTTCTCAATAAACAGTCATATCGATCCAGTGAGCAGTATTGATTGAGTCCCCCAATACACACACAAACTGAAAACCCCCTCCTCCTATTCAGCATGAAGACAATAGAACAGTTGTTAAATCAGGTGAGCGTTATTTGGATCGACTGTCTTTACACTTTCATGCCCCATGTACACTTTCAATGCGCAGGGTTAAAAACACACAGAGAAGACAAGACATGCTGAACATATAATAAGTAGCAAACAGTAATAAACTAAAGGAAGTCAACATTTACATTTAAACAATGTTTTAAGGTACAATTTGTGCAGTTTTTAGTAAATTATCTGGTAAGTTTAACATCTCGGAAAATCTTCTTGGGACTCTTAGTGTTATTATTATTATTTATCAGAAACATAATCTTGTTTCTGGTGTGTTTATTTGTTCTTCACCTATTTTTGTCTTATGTTTTGTTAGTATAGTTAGGTTTAGAAACTGGCAATGACCTTGTATTGACTTATCAAGGCAGAATACAAAAAATAAACATCTTAAACAAAATGTATTTACTATTTACAGGTTGCATTAGACTTTTAGCTAATTATTGGTATGAATGTGCCTACTACATCTTTCCTTCCTAAGGACTGGTCCTGTGGCCTTCCATTTCTGCACTAAATTTATGTTTGTGGAGACAGACAGTTCAAACCTTCCAGATCTTATACCCTTCTTGTACCCATCTCCTAATTAATATAATGAATGATCTTATATTTTAGATGAATGAAATGTTGTTTAGAGTCAAAGATCTTACAAGCTGATCTAACAATTTTGTGTCAGCTATAAATCACAATAGACCTTAAAATTAATGTGATTTAAAAGGTGCCCAAACTATTTTACATCCCACATTTTTACATATTCTTTTAATATAAAACTATGTAATGCTACTCCAAGAATCTCGGTCTGGAAAACACACAAATGTCTACATCGCTGTAGGAAAACAAATCTTGTTGATATCATCTTCACTTTTAAAGATAAAGCAACTTATAATGAAATCTCAGAGGAGTGCCCAAATGTTTACATTCCACTGTATATGACCTTGTGTATAGATGTAACTTGTTCAGGTCGTGAAATGGCCACAGATGCTGAAATGACTTTAAACAACAAATAAATAAACAAAGTAATAGAGTATGTTGCTAGACATTTGTATTAATACAGACATTGTGACAATCGCATAGGCTTTAATCCATTACATACTGTTTTATTGAATCAAATATTATTAAATAAAGCAGTATTTTATATATTCTAAAACATAATGTCTGGTAATGGCTTCCTGGGTCTTTTCTGAGTGGAGTCTACATGTTCTACATAAACATGCTCTATGCTGATTAGTGGCTTTAAATTGCCCTTTGTGTGAACGTGTGTGTGTTCCACATTCCTTTTAAAACTCTAAACTCTTCTAAAGTAGTAAGTGAATCAACTTATGCTGTATCTTCTCAATTATACATCTTCTGCTACTATCTGCAGTCAAAACCCATTTTCTTGGGGAAATCTGCACCCTGGTGGTGACACAATGTCAGTGAAGAGGAGAGCCAAAAGGCTATTAGTTTAAATATTGTATCATTGAGCCAGCTTCTCGTAAATGCAAGAATATTCTTTCAATGTCTTAATTACATTTTTGTCTTTAATGATAACATTTTATTATTGTTTGCAAAAAGATTGTTGTAAATTGGACTCATTTGTCCATGTCAGGATAGTTTAAAGCACTTTATGCTTTCCTCTGCCGTCAAGCATTTTGAAGAAGGAAATTTCTCTGTCGACATGTCCACACTTCCAAAAGTACCAATACCTGGTTTAATAACCACAGTATCACTGTGCTTGATTGGCCAGCAAACTCGCCTGACCCAAACCCCAAGAGGGGGTCAAGAGGAAGATGAAAGGCACCAGACACAACAATGTAGACGAGCTGAAGGCTACTACTTGTATTAAAGCAACCTTGGCTACCATACCAACTCCGCAGTTCCACAGGCTGATCGCCTCCATGCCATGCCACATTGATGCAGCAATTCGTGCAAAAGAATCCCTGACCAAGTATTAAGTGCATTTACTGTACATACACAATATTGGCCTACTAAAATGAGTTGGTCTTATATTCTATATAATTCTAATGTAATGATATAATGAATTTGGGCTTTCATTGGCTGTAAGCAATAATCATAGACATTAACAGATTTAAACTCTTTAAATAGATCACCATGTTAGTAATGAATCTTTATAATGTATGCATTTCACTGTTTGTACTGAATGACTGAAATAAAATAACTTTATTACTAACTTATTGAGATGCACCTATACATTTACAGCAAACTGCAGCAATATTCTGCACATCCAATAGCTCAGTGGTCAGGGGCCTATTATTTTATAAGGCAACATTCTGAATGAGGAACTGCTGTGGCATTTAAAGTGTCACTAATAGTTAGTTAAAGGTATTTGAAGATGGAGAAACTGTGAACACTAAACTCTTCATACAGTATCTAGCTAGCATAGACATTAACAAGATGGAGATGGAGGTTTACATGGGGTCCTGACATGTCGTTGTTTGGAATTTGGGAAAAACCAACAGATGGCTTCAGGGTGAACGTGAAAGTGATCCATTTTGTGATTATGCTTGCGCACAGTGGAATTTGTCCTCCGCATTTAACCCATTCGTGCAGTGAAACACACATACACACACTTGTGAAGTGAGCACACATGCCTGGAGCGGTGAGCAGCCCTGCACAGCACCCGGGGAGCAACTGGGGGTTAGGTGCCTTGCCCAAGGTCACTTCAGCCGTGACTTGCCGTTACTAGGAATCGGGGACCTCCTGGTCGCAAGGCTGGTTCCTTAACCACAAGCCTACAAGGGTCCTAATTTAGTAAATTACTCCAAAGAAGAAACTCAAAGAAATATAACAGAGTTTAATATGAAAACAGGGCAAAGGGCAGAGATTGATTATTTAAAAAATCTTTATTGGCATTTAAAACCACTTAGAAAATCTCACCTGTGTGTACCTTCCACTGAAAAAAGGAGAAATATTTGCTAAAATGTTTCAGAAATATTAACAAGCTACTGTACACCGAGTCGTACACCAGACAACATCACAGAGAAAGGTTCTAGTGTTTTAAATAGACAGAAACAAAAACACATTGTCTCCTATCAGACCAGGCAGAAATACAGCATTAGACTTAACATTTGATGAAACTTCCTTGTATAAAAAAGTACGGTTTAAATTTTTCCTTCGTGAAATAAAAAGTAAATAAATCAGTGCCGCGGTAAATGTCCGAACATAGAAAAAAAAAGATATTTACAGTTTTCTTCACAAAGGCTTTTTTTTGTAAATAAAAATATCAAAACAAAATTACAAAGTATGAAAAAAAATGTGAACTAAAACATACAGAACAATATTAAATTAGCAAACACAGTTTTTATTCACATAGCTTAAAAGAACACTACTTTTTTTTTCTGGCCAACACAACCAGCCCTCTTTGTGTAGAGGAAGTGGTTTCAACATGTACTACAATACATAGTTCGACATACATGCGCACATACAATCATCGAATTACATAGTGAAGCATGTTCTCTTTTATTCACTTCTAATAAGATTCAATTTTGTCTGCGTTTATCGTTCTTATTCTCATGGATGAGAATGAGTAAAATGTGTATCTCATTGAGATTAGTGCACATTGCTACACAAGGCAATAATTCATTGTAATTTTTCATATGTGTAATTCCCCTTTTGTAATTTACCTTGTTGCATTTTGTCCTTATGTTTAACAAAGGCATGGTTACAAAAAAAGGAAAATCTTTAGTGCAATAAAGTGAACGTCCCAAGTTTGCTGAATCAAAACCATTGAATTTCCAGGGTCTGCTACTCCAGAGTTCTCGACGCACTACACTTGACTGTCACAATAAAATGAACATTTAATATATGATTATCTGTCTTTTTTTTTTTATAATATATAAACCATGCATCTTTTCCTCTTTTAATTTACACACCACTTCTGCAAAGCAGAGGCCAACAGACTCTCTAAGGAAAATGGCACATCAAGCTAGAGACCAAACAGACTGCATTACTACTACACAGAAAGCCAAACACGTCACACAGCGTATCGTGCTGGTTATATATAATATCCACTATGAGCAATGTAATATTCTTCTATTGTTTTCTCAAGGGTATTCCGACCTATCTAAAAACCATCACTTTAAAGAGAGTGTATTGTTAAAACAAACACAATTTTTACATATGGGCAATTAACACTGCGAATACAAACGGCCAAATCAAACCTTCCTGACCTTTATTCATGACTTTGAATAACATGCTTACCATCCATAATTACCTGTACATCAGATACATTTGCCATATACATGTACATAATATATATCAATATGATCCTACCTGAAAATCAAGTACCATAAAACCCTGTTTTATTCACCAAGTCCAACCGGTTTGCTTCAATAACTAAATGCTATTAATTTGGAAATGACATTAACCAATCTCAAATGATACCATTTTTTTAAAGCTGTTCTTTGGTATGGATTTTAAATTGAAATGAACACCTATTAGGTTGAACATGTGATCACAAGGTTATAGCCTTAGATAGCATCCAGCCATCACTATATTCCTCTGATGATACCATCATCATTTCAGTTAGACATTTAAGTGGAAAAAAATCTACATGGAATGTTAAAATATACTAACTATAAGGGATGGGGTTAAAAACTAATCACTAGTTTATAACAATAACAAAAAAAAAAAAACAAACGTTTGTGGAAATATAGCAATGCCTTGAAATCTTTCTGCACCTTAAAGCCTAAACCTAAGGCATCGTCATTTCGATATAAGGCAGATTAAAATCAATCATGTAATATTCACTTTTTAAACAGTGTAGATACAGCAATAATGTAATCCTCTTCATCATCCTTCTATTTAACAGTACACTTAATATGGCGTTTTAAGTATTGTAATTTTATATTTATTAGATAGATCATAATTACTGCGACAGATGCCAGTTACTTATATTGAGCACCGTTTAGCACCTACAGTAAATCTTTCAATTTTACTGAAAGTTAAGATATGCAAGAGTGATGCAAGAAAACCTCAGTCACAATGATGTAAATTAAGTAAATGCTTTATACTTACCAACATACTCACAAAGCCATAAAGGAATGCATGCTCAAGACACGTATTAACTCAGGGATTCATTATGCAAAGTATTGCATTTAGTTGCACATAACTGACTATTCATGGAAACACAATATTTAAAATGTCAACAAACTAACAAATAATAAAGAAAAACAACTGTATTAAAATGTATGTAACTTGATGAAAAAAACTTGCATTACCCTAAAAGAAAAAATTCATGCACATTGGAGAAAGCCAAATCGGGCCCAGTAGAAAGAGATTGTGAACTATTGATGAAAGTGTCAGGATGAGCAGACTGGAATGAACTGGTAAACAATGCAAAATCCTATGAACAAACATTTCAGGTCAGACTGGCACTTCCACTGGACAGACTCATGTATCCAGTGTGTTGATTCAGTGGACAAATCACATTAAAACAAGAGACAATCACAAAAACAAAACAGAACATCAACAGAAACCATAAATAGTGACAAACAGCAAGAACCACAACATAAACACAAAAGAAAAACAACACTAACCCAACATTTCCACTGTTGGTTGGTCCTTGTTCTCCAACCAGTCAAATCCAGCAGAATTCACAGTGTCACTGCATATCTGCTGAAACAACGGGTCGTTCTTCAGCTCCTCCAGTGTGGCGTCTTCATATTGGTCCTGTTGCTGACCTAGATCAAACAAAAGGTTGGGATCTAAAGTGTTCAGGTCATTGATGCTACCAGAAAGGTCAGAGGTCAAACGTATTTCACTAGAAAAATCAGATGCTACAGCACTGAGTTCTGATGCAACCTGCCCAACCAACTGTGAGCTGGGATTGAGGCCATCCTCCCCCAAAAGATCCTTGACTGTGCTGTTAAAGTCTAGTTGTTCCTGTTGCTCTTGTTCCTCATCGTGTTGTGAGGTTTGAGGCAACAACTGCTGGCTGAGGTCTGGATCATGTTGTAGCTGCTGTTGGTCTTGTAGCTGAAGTCGTTTATGTTGTAGATGTAAATGCTGTTCTTGTAATTCCAATTCTTGGTCCTGAAGTTGCAGTGGTTGTTCTTGAAGTTGCAACTGTTGATCGTGCAACAGTTGTTGATCCTGTAGTTCCAACTGTTGGTCCTGCAGTTGAAGCTGCTGTTCTTGTTGTAGCCCAGAGCCTGATTGTGCTTGGCCATCACTAGAAAAAGTCATTGATTCATCTACAGTGCTTATGAGGAAGCCAGGCTTCTGGAAGTCAAATTGTGAAGGGCTGGAACATACAGAAAGCTGTTGGCCATGATGGTTAGTGCCTTCTGAGAAAGCCTGTGTAGACTCCAAGATCTGTGTCAGGTTCATCCGAGCTGTGTACTTGGAGGGCATATTATTGACACCCAGCCCACGAACTGTATCATCTGCCTCTGCGTCCATTTTGCTTAGGAGCACACTGGTGATCTTGGCACTGTTATTATGCTGTCCCTGCTGGGCAATTGGTAACATTTCAGACTGCATCATAATACTTAGTGGTACTGACTGACTTCTTTGGGCCATGCTGTTAGCAGTGACTACCGAGTGAGTGTTGGAAAGAATACTTAAAACCTCTGAAGTTATGGGAGAATTGAATGGTGAAATAACAGTCCTTGGGGTAAGGTTAATTTGCACAGACGTGCCACTCAAATTGCGCTGATGTACAGCAGGGCTTACACTGCGACATCTGAATGTTGCACCTCCACTTCCAGATGTACAACTTGTAACTTTGTTATCTAATGGTGCTGGAACAGCAAAACTTTCTTGCTTGTTATCCACAGCCTGTTGTCCTTGTTGTATGGGTGCCATAGCAGTTAGACGCCCTAAATGCCCATCCTGATGTTTGGATTGAGACTGAAAGGACTGCCCTGGTTTAGCAAATGCATGTGGTTTACGAAAGTGATCCTCCACCAGGTCTTGATAGCTTGGAAGTATTCCAATGGTATTACTGTTGGAAACTGAAGGGGAACCTGAAGTGGTGTTGTATCTATTGTTGATCCAATCCAGCTTGGCCTTATCTGGGTGTGTGGCCATCGGTCTTTGCATGGGCTTGACTGGGCTACTGGAAACTACACTGCCATCATGATAACCTGTTATGTTGGAGTTAATGGGGGTAAATGCAAAGGGATTACGACATTCAACCGGACTTGGTGGGACACTGCTGCTGCAGTTGGACAATGGAGTGCTAATAGGTGTATGTCGACCACCTAAAATCCCATCAACTGGTGTAACAGGTGCCACTCTAGAGCAAGGACTTTCCCTGGTCAAACTGTTTCCCCCAGGTAACATTTCAGAGGTAGGGGTAGGAGTTGGAGTTGGTGTGGGAGTTGGTGTTGGTGTAGGAGTGTGTACTGGAGTGGTGCTACTATGTGCAGAGTGGTAGAACTGTGTGCCAGTCTGGTGGGAGGAAAGGATGGTGCTTTGACCTGACTGGCCTTGTAAGGGTATTTCAAGAGAGCTAAGGAAAGGCTGCAGCTTCATTTGCTCCTCCATCTGCACCAGTTCTTCTACTATGCTATCTTGTGTCATGTCATCATCATTGAAGGGGAAATAGTCTATGCTGGCTTGCGCTCCAGCAAAGTCAACAATGTCTTGTTGAAGAGACATTTGAGCAGATGCTTCAGAAGGTTGGGTAATCAGTGGCAAGTGACCATCGGTTATCTGATTTTGTTCTGCTTGTATTTGTTGAGAGTACTCTTGTAACGAACCCTTCAGCTCATTCACAGCAGATGCCTCCTGAGATATGGAAATGGTAATTTGTTGCTGGCTCACAATTTGTTGCAATAAAGTTTGATCAGATGTGCTATTACAAGCTCCTAAATCAGCAGGGCTTATTTCAACGTCAGTATGCTCAACCTCTGAAGAGCTCAGAGAATTTAAAATGGTCTGAGAAGTGCTTACAATGGGTGTATCAGAAAGTGCCAGGATTTGTGTTGGAAGAGAGTTCTGTTTCAGAATGACTTTACATGGAGCACTCTCTGGTCTTGCAGGAGTTCCTGGCCTATGTATTTTCTTTGTGGCTATTACAAGACTAGGTTTATGACTGTTGCTGGCATCCAATGACTGTTGGGATATAAACACTCTCTTAACTGGGATTGTATGAGAATCCAAAACAGAAGCAGAGCGCTTTCTAGGACTTTTCAATCCAAGAGCAACATCTTTTGGTGGAGAAGCTGTGTCATTGGCTCCCATGTCAGCATTCTGATTCATAACAGTCAGATAGAAAGTACTCTCCTGATGATCAATCCTGTTATTGCTAATTGGGACAGTTGTCCCTATGATTGTACTTGGAGGTGTTGCAGAGTCACTTTTGGCTCTAGCAACCCTTTCAGGCACAGGTGATGCCTTGACAAGCAGAGAAGGTTCACTGGAAGCCCTATATTTAGCAACCCTCTCATTCCTCTGCCCAATATTGGTTCCTGGTGCAGAGCTCTGTTTTTCAGGACCGGCAGATGAGCTACTATCCATCATAGATTCTGATGTTACCTTGACCTCACTAATGGAGGAAATGGGTAGAATTGGGGTTGTTGCAGGTCGGACAACTCTTCCAGACCCTGATGAAAGCAGAGTAGCTGAGCTTCCGTTCTGAGCTTGCTGAATTTGGTTGGACTCTTCCTGGGAAATAGTGCTACCGATACCAGCTGAAGCAGGTCGTAAGGTTGTTGGAGTGCTGCAACCACCACTGTTGTTAGGAGTCAATGATATAGCTGTCATCTTTACAACATTAACTGAGCTGACATGTGGAGTTGGCATAACTGTTTTTATAGGGCTGTTAGTAATAAGGAGTGTTGGAGGGGAACGAAGAGTTATGCCACTTGTAGCAGATGGTTTGGGAAGAATCTGGGCATACCTGTGCCTGGCTAACCTGTCGCCAACAGGACTGGCAGGAATATTCTGTGGTGTTTTAGGGGACTGCTTAACAGATTGAGTGACCACTTGGAAATTTACTGGTACAACCTTTCCTTCTGTTGCAGCAACTGGACTTGGAGAAGTCATAAGCTGTCTATTCCTCTGAACCTAAAAAAACAAACAACAAAAACACTACTTATGCACAAGCAAGCAAACATGTAGTAAACACAATAAATTAGAATATCATCAAAATATTATTTATTTCAGTAAATCAATACAAACAGCATACAGATAGATTCTTTACACACACAGTGATCTATTTCTAGTGTTTATTTCTGTTCATTTTGATGATTATTGCTTACAGCCAATGAAAACCTAAAATCACATCTCAGAAAATTAGAATATTATATAGTAAGTAACTGATAAGTAACTGATTAAAATGTAATGCAGATACTGTGGCCTACTGTAAAGTATGCACAGTAAATGCACTCAATACCTGGCAGCAATTCATACTTTGCATGAATTGCTGCATCAATGTGGCATGGTATGGAGGCAATCTGCCTGTGGCACTGCTGAGGTGTTATGGAAACCCAGTTTGCATTAATAGCAGCTTTCAGTTCGTCTCATTTGCCTATTGACAATACCCCATAGATTCTTTATGGAGTTTAGGTCAAGCGAGTTTTCTGGCCAATCAAGCACAGTGATACTGTGGTTATTAAACCAGGTATTGGTACTTTTGTGTGGACAGGTGCCAAGTCCTGTTGGACAATTAAATTCCAATGTCCAAAAAGCTTGTTGGCATGTTGGCTTGTTGATGAAGTGCTCTAAAATTTCCTGGTAGACGGCGGCGCTGATATAGCTTTAGTCTTGATATAGCACAGTGGACTTACACCAGCAGAAGACATGACTCCCCAAACATCACTGAATGTAGAAACTTTACATTAGACCGCAAGCAGCTTGGATTGTGTCCATCCACTCTTCCTCCAGATTCTGGGACCTTGATTTCCAAATAAAATGCAAAATTTTCTTTCATCTGGAAACAACTTTTTCTCCTTGGCCCAGGTAAGACGCTTCTGGCATTGTCTCTTGGTCATGGGTGGTTGATACTAGGAATGCGACAGTTGTAGCCCATGTCCTGGATAC
The DNA here is from genome assembly GCA_025769995.1 of Xyliphius kryptos. NCBI lineage: Eukaryota > Metazoa > Chordata > Actinopteri > Siluriformes > Aspredinidae > Xyliphius > Xyliphius kryptos. The sequence goes on along the minus strand of JAOUQT010000009.1, from coordinate 11,355,635 downwards.
AACTGTGTGGTGGCGGCTATAGAAGCACTGACTCCAGCAGCAGTCCACTCCTTGTAAATCTTCCCCAAAACTTTTAATGGCCTTTTCTTGACAATCCTTTCAAGTCTGGGGTTATACTAGTTGCTTGTATAACTCTACACTTTTTTATTTCCACTCAACTCTCCATTAATACGCTTGGATATAGCACTCTGTGAACAGGCAGCTTCTTTAGCAATGACTTTGTGGCATAACCTCCATGTAGTGTGTGTCAATGACTGCCATTGTCTTTCCCATCATTGTGTAACCTACTGAACCAGACTAAGGGACCATTTTAAACACTTAGAAAGACTTTGCAGGTGTTTTGTGTTGAATATTCTAATTTTCTGAGATAATAATGTTGGGTTTTCATTGGCTGTAAGACAATAATCAACATTAACAGAAATAAACACTTACAATAGAGCAATGTGTTTGTAATGAATCTATACAATATATATGTTTCATTGCTGAAATAAATGAACCTTTTATTAAATATTTTAATTATTGTTATGCACACTCTTCAGCAGTATAGCCATTTCGCTGGATCTAGCTCACATGGCCTGCCGCTGTGTGCTTTTAATCTTCATGTCACTGATGGCTCCTTAACACCTGGCTCATCCGCAATAGCGTGTAAAAGAAAGAACCCACAAGTCAAACTGTCGCTGAAACACTGGCAGCATACTTCAACTAGCTGTGTGTAAATCAACTCCATTTACCCATCGCTAGAAAATGTTGCCTTCTACTGTGCAGTGAACACGTCATGAGCCAATATAACACCTGGCAAATGTTCCTAATCCAGTGATGGTTTAGTGAAAATCATTTGCCATCTTCAATGAACAAACTAATGTATGCAAATGCAAACAAATTGTATTTTAAAAATGTACCAAGCTGCTCTTGAATACTCAAGTCTTCTGCCAATTAACAAAGAAACAGTACGTAGAAGACACAATTCCTAAAAGTCCATTTAAAAATTACATTAGAATATTAAAGATAAGAACATTTACCGTGATGGGGCTTGGTACTGCAGCCACCACAATGCCTATTGCCGGCTGCGAGGGCAACAAGGCTGAACTTGCAGTGGTAATAGTAGTCCCAGGGCCTGGTGTACCTGCTTCAGCTCTCCTGACTTGGACATCACCTGGCACTGGAGAAGTAAGTTTTTGTTACTGCTGTTTCTTCTGAATCTTTCGCTGCAGCTGCTGCTTGGTGTCAACAGATGGTGAAGGGAGAGTCTTTATTTGAGGCTGGAATGAGTTGGCATCTCCAGTTGGCACAAATGCAGAGGCAGGGGTGGGCGTTTTAACACCTAGCACAAAATATAAAAATGTAATAAAACAAACATGGTTTAAAAATCGACACACAAATGTGCGCAGTCCTTACCTGTTGGGGTTCCAGTCATAACAGTTAGTGCGGCCATAGACTTTGTGCCAATGTAATGGCTGTTGAGTAGAAATCGTGCTAAATCCTCCACGCTGTCAAACTGGCGGCTCAAAACTTTCTGTGCCCATTCACACACGAGGCCACATGCTGCAGAACGCATCTCATCTTCAGCACTAGGAGACTGACCGGTTGGCTCCAACAGCTCACACTGAAAATAAAATGCTGTAATTTAAATCCTTTAAATGGTTAACTAGTTGCGTCTGTTACTAACAGCCTTAGACGTAGCATTAGCAACCTATAGTAGCTACCAAAAAAAGATGGAGTGTGTACCTTGTGCCTTCTAGGTTAATGGAATATTGCTTTTGTTTATAATATCAGAAATCTACAGTCTCTTCAGAACTCTACAGTCCGTTAGCATTGCTGTACATTATATAAAAGAACAATTGCAAAGTTGTGTGATAAACTGTTGTGAAATATAAACATCAAATGTGTGTATATATGTACTGTACATACAGGGGTTAGACAATGAAACTGAAACACCTAGTTTTAGACCACAATAATATATTAGTATAGTGTAGGGCCTTCTTTTGCAACCAATACAGCGTCAATTTGTCTTGGGAATGACACATACAAGTCTTGCACAGTGGTCAGATGGATTTTAAGCCATTCT
>JAOUQT010000009.1:11338116-11353470 GCA_025769995.1 Xyliphius kryptos | reverse complement strand
ATGGCTGGGTGGGCTGGACTTTTTTCGAGCAGCCAATTACTGTCTAGATCCCGCCCACCTGGTAAAACATGTCCTAAATACAAAAATCGAACGTGAGAAATTTTTAGATGCGAGGGGGCGATGGAGAGAAGAGCAAGCGTAAAAATGAGAAGCGCGAGTGGAAAAATGAAAAGCATGAGCGCAAAAATGAGAAGCATGAGTGGAAAAATGAGAAGCGCGAGCGAAAAAATGAGAAGTGCAAGCGCAAAAAATGAGAATGAGAAGCGCGAGCGAAAAAAATGAGAATGAGAAGCCCGAGAGAAAAAATGAGAAGCACGAGCGAAAAAATTAGAAGCGCGAGCGAAAAAATGAGAAGCGCGAGCGAAAAAATGAGAAGCGTGAGTGAAAAAATGAGAAACACAAGTGCAAAAAATAAGAATGAGAAGCGCGAGCGAAAAAAAATGAGAATGAGAAGCACAAGCGCAAAAAATAAGAAGCGCGAGAGAAAAAATGAGAAGCGCAAATGCAAAAATGAGACGCGCAAATGCAAAAATTCTCAAAACTTTTGGACCTTTTCTGATGCCATACACATGCTCGTTCTTTGGTACGTGTTGCTTTTAGAACAATGTTAAAGTTGTTCTATCTGTGTTCTTATTCTGTCCACCCTTATTTTTCTGTCTGTTCTTTTCCAAGCCGGGGGCAAGTTTAGAGCAGACCCATGTGTTCGTGCTGGCCCATATCCTGCGCAGACCCATCATTGTGTACGGCGTGAAATATTACAAGAGTTTCCGTGGGGAGACACTGGGATACACTCGCTTCCAGGGTGAGCTGGAGAAATGAGATTTTGGATTAATGGCACGGAACAGTTTATTAAGTTGCAAATTACTTCAGACTATTGCTTTTGGGGTTAAAGATATTTCAAGCTACGACGACTGAATTTGCATTTAAACGCTGCCATTTCTTCACCAGTCTCAACGGTTTTATCAAGAAAATTGCTTAATAAAAACTTGTAGCATAAATGTCAGCTAAGAGATGATTGATTCTGGATGCTTGCCACCTTGATTTCTTCACCACATCTCATTGTACATTAGACGGTACAGTACAGGCCAAAAGTTTAAACACACCTTCTCATTCAATGTGTTTTTTTGCTAGTTAACCCTTTCAGGTGACTGCCTCTTGAAGCTCACTGAGAGAATGCCAACAGTGTGCAAAGCAGTAATCAGAGCAAAGGGTGGCTATTTTGAAGAAACCAGAATATAAAACATGTTTTCAGTTATTACACCTTTTTTTGTTAAGTACATAACTCCTCATGTGTTCATTTCTAGTTTTGATGCCTTCAGTGAGAATCTACAATGTAAATAGTTGTGGGAAAAAAAAACAAAAAAAACGCATTGAATGAGAAGGTGTGTCCAAACTTTTGGCCAGTACTGTATATACCTTTTGTCTATAGCTCCATCATATTTTTATTTCTGTTTTACTCATTTCTTTTTCTTTCTACTGGTTTCTTATTTTCCCTAAGAGAATCTTCACAAAGAGATCAATAAATTCCTATATCATCTGTAGTTAGCACGTTCGCCTCTCAGCGCTGGCGATTCCCAGTTCGAATCCCAATCTGGGTGGAAGTTCCATGTTCTCCCTAAGTCCGTGTGGGTTTCCTCCGGGTTTTCTAGTTTCCCCCCCTGCTTTAAATTGCCCCAAATAGTCTGTGTGCATGTGTATGTGAGTTAGTGTGTGCCCAGACTGGCACCCTGTTCTGGGTGTGTTTGCCCAGCGCAAACCTTGTCTTACCTGGATGGGCAGGGGGAACCACCTTTGCGACCCTAGTAGAGGATTAAGTGAAAAATAATGAATAAATGAATAATAGAGAACCTGCCTCCAAAAATGTCAGTGCACATGCCTGTATTTTATTTAAATAAAGCAAAATCATAACCACATCATCATATGTGTGGTATCAGAGTATCATAATATTACACAATCAACATATATATGGTCTTAACATCTAAAGGGAAAAAATATTAAATGTGATCCACACATATGTATTAAGGTTTTGATTTTTATACACCTACATAAAAATAACAAACAGCCTTTATTATGAGATTCACCCTTTCAACAATACACTGTCCTTTTAAAAAGCTACACCAGTCATATACATGCACTTTAGTTCTACATTTACTTCATAGACTTCATACTTTGTTTCTTTGCTCTTTTTTCTAAAGGATTAGGACACAAGATCACCACAGATTGGGCATTATTCAAGTGGTGAATGATGCTTTAGTGCTGTTGTCACTGTGATTTAGTCCAGCATTGGACTGTTACTGTGATTTAGTCCATCACTTTGGCCTCCTGGTAACTTTAGGTGGTCAGAAGTAGACCAAGCACTCTACACTCACATCTACACTCGCTCTCTTTAAGGGCTTGCTGGAATGAATGATTGCATCATGGCATTCGGACATTGCACCGGCTCCTTTTTCTCGTTAAATGCCACAAAACACTTAACAGCTCCACTGCTCCCTATCATTACAGCAAGTAGACTGGCTGGTGAAGATATTTAAGTGAAATTGCGATGCCAAATTGCCAACGCCAGCTCGCCTGTACTGCACTGATTTTTTTTAATGTTCGCAGCTCCAGAAAGGGCACTTGCCCTTTCTGTTGTTAATACAGCAGTTCACGTTTTTACATTTGAGGTTTCCTTTTTTTTAATTAAACAAATGTTAAACTTCTAAGTTTTGAACTATTTGGCTTTTAAGTTCTCCTATTCAGGGACTAATGATAATCATAAATCAGCACAGAATTGTGTTCCTTTATAGCCTCATCTTAAAACATTTACATTTAGTTATTTAGTCGATGCTTTTATCCAAAGAGACTTACAGGTTTCCGAACTTGGTTGGGATCAGAATACAGGGTTAATACAGAACCCTGGAGCAATGAGGGTTAAGGATCTTGCTCAAGGACCCACATTGGTAACTTCAGTGGACCTGGGATTTGAACCCCCAACTCTCTGATTGATAGTCCATCACCCTAACCACTGAGCTATCACTCCCTACCACTGGATTTGTGATGTTACGGCTTATTCAGGCTGCACACATTCATTAGATGTATTATTAAGGGGCAGTCGTAGGCTTGTGGTCAAGTAAGGTCCCCGGTTCGTACTATGGCTGAAGTGCCCTTAGGTGAAGTGCTCCCTGGGCGCCGTGTACAGGGTCTCAGAAGTACTTCACTTAGTCTGCAAAACAGATCACTATTACTTTAAATACTTTCAACCAACAACGCCATCGGCTCCGCCTTTCCTCCTTCAGCGCCACCATCACACCTTTTAAAGTAATCTGGAATTAATGAGCTAAAGCGCTACATGCTACGTTTGGGTTAAGAGATCCTCCAAATGTTTCTCATCTGTAACAGACACACCAGAAATACCCCACTCTGCATAGCAACGTTCCCCCTGCAGACACTGGTTACAGTGAGGTCATCCAACCCTACTACATACGTTTACCTTTTGATTTAATGTTGGATGAAAGATTGATCCTTCGCCCACATGTGGGCGAGATGGGGCTCGTTTGTTACCCACATTGCAACTGCAGACCAAGAATTTGACGTTTGTATACCGTACATGCTTATACCAGTGCCGGTTCTAGAGTCTAACTGCCTTAATCTGCATGTTCCTACCCTGAACACACCCAGGTTCGGTTCCTCATCGTACATGTGCAAGAATGGTTCTCAAAGTCCAGGTCTCAGTATCACTGAGTTGTGTACGTATGGGGTCTAGCTTACTCCAGAATGCTTACACGTCTGTAAAGCACCATGAATAATGAAACACGGAGAACATATGAACATCATCCATAAGGGGTTTGTGCACGAGAGCTTTTAGGATATTAAAATGAGTAACGGGAATGTAATTTTACCACCCAAGTCAGAACTGAGATTTGTTCCGGCTGCCGCGGAGAAGTCTAGCTGTACTGCCTATCCCACCTCGGCTGGAGCAAAACACGGGGGTCCAACTGTGTGCACGTCTAAAACAGTGAGTACAATCCCAACCTAAAGCTCAGGCTTGGTCATCTGACTGGTCTGAACTCACTAAGAGCATGGATACGATGACAATCACATTGAAAACACAAAAAAAGACATAGAAAAACAAACACAAACCATAAATATTCCAAAACGGCCAAAACGTTACGGAAAACAAGACTAGCCCAACATTTCCACTGTTGGCTGGTCTTTGTTTTCCAACCAGTCAAATCCAGCAGAGTTCACAGTGTCACTGCAGATCTGCTGAAACAACGGGTCGTTCTTCAGCTCTTCCAGTGTGGCGTCTTCATATTGGTCCTGCTGCTGACTTGGATCGAACAAAAGGTTGGGATCCAAAGTGTTTAGGTCGTTAATGCTACCAGAAAGATCCGAGGTCAGTCGGATATCGTTGGAGAAGTCAGATGCTACCGCACCGAGTTCTGAAGCCACTTGGCCAACCAGCTGCGAGCTGGGGTTGAGTCCATCCTCCCCTAAGAGGTCCTTCACTGTGCTGTTGAAATCCAGATGCTCCTGGTGCTGTCGGTCTTCGTCCTGGGAGGTCTGGGAGAGCAGCTCCTGTCGGCCGAGGCCCGAATCCGACTGGAGCGCCTGGGAGTCCTGTAGTGGCAAAGCTGCTGGCTGTAGTTGTAAATGTTGGTCTTGTAGGTCCAACTGCTGGTTCTCCAGCTGCAACGGTTGTTCCTGAAGTTGCAGCTGCTGATCGTGTAACAGTTGCTGCTCCTGGAGTTCCAACTGTTGATGATCCTGTAATTGAAGCTGTTGCTCCTGCTGTAGACCCGAGTCAGATTGTGCTTGGTTGTCACTGGCAAATGTAACCGATTTTTCCCCCGTGCTTATCAGAAAACCAGACTTCTGGAAGTCATAAGGCGAGGGATTGGAGCAGATGGACAGTTGTTGATTCGGAAGGGTATTCCCTTCAGGAAAAGGCTGGGTGGTCTCCAAGATCTGGGTCAGATTTAGCCGCGCCGTGTAATTGGAAGGCATGTTGTTCACGCCGAGTCCGCGGACCGTGTCGTCTCCGTCCGCATCCATCTTGCTTAACAACACACTGGTGATCTTAGCGCTGTTACTCGTTTGTCCCTGATTGGTGACAGGCAACATTTCAGACTGCATCATGACGCTTAGTGGTACCGACTGGCTCCTTTGACTCATGCTATTGACCGTGACCACCGAATGGCTGTTGGAAAGGATGCTTAGGACCTCGGCAGTCAGAGGAGAATTAAACGGTGACACAACAGATCTTTGGGGAGGATTGGGTTGCGCCGTGGTCCCGCTAAGATTCCGTTGACGGACAGCGGGGCTCACACTGCGGCACCTAAAAGTCACAACTCCATTGCCAGGGGCACCCTTACTGTCCAATGGTGCTGGCACAGCAAAACTTTCCTGCTTGCTCTCTGCAGACTGCGGTCCTTGTTGAACGGGGGACACGGTTGTCAATCGACCCACATTACCATCCTGATGTCTGGGCTGTAAATGAAAAGACTGCCCCGGTTTGGCAAACGCGTGGGGTTTCCGGAAGTGGTCCTCAACTAGATCCTGATAGCTGGGAAGGATACCGAGGGCAGTGTTGTTGGAAACCAATGGGGAGTTTGACGTGCTGTTGTATTTGTTGTTAATCCAATCCAACTTAGCTTTATCTGGGTGGGTGGCCATGGGCCTCTGCATGGGCTTGACTGGGCTACTAGACACAACGCTACCATCATGGTAACCAGGAATGTTTGAGTTAATGGGGGTAAATGCGAATGGATTCCGACACTCAACCGGACTCGGGGGTACACTACTACTACAATTGGATAAAGGAGTGCTAATAGGTGTATGCCGCCCACCTAACATGTTGTCCACAGGTGTAATGGGTGCGATCCTACAGCAGGGACTTTCCCTTCTCAAGCCATGGCCCCCTGGCAAAATCTCTGAGGTAGGGGTCGGAGTCGGAGTGGGCGTTGGAGTTGGGGTGGGCGTTGGCGTGTGTACTGGGGTGGTGCTACTATGTGCAGAGTGGTAGAATTGAGTTCCGGTTTGATGGGACAGCATGGCGGTTTGACCCGGTTGGCCTCCCAAGGGAATATCAAGAGAACTAAGGTACGGTTGAAGACTGTTGTTGAGCTTCATCTGCTCCTCCATCTGTACCAGCTCTTCTACTATACTATCTTGGGTCATGTCATCATCATTGAAAGGGAAATAATCCATGCTGGCCTGGGCCCCATCGAAGTCAACGATGTCTTGCTGAAGAGTCAGCTGAGCAGTGGCTTCAGCAGCTTGAGCGATGATTGGCAGATGACTGACGGCTACCTGCTTTTGTTCGTCCTGGATCTGCTGAGAGTAGTCTTGTAATGAGCTGGTCAGCTCGCTCACGGCAGATACCTCCTGAGAAATGGCAATAGTTACTTGTTGCTGGCTCACGATTTGCTGCAAGAAAGTTTGATCCGCCACTGTGCTATTGCAAGGGACCAGCCCGGTCTGGCTTAATCCAGCGGTGCTCTCCTTAGGCTCGACTTGGGAAGAGCTCCGAGTAGCCACTATCGTCGGAGGCAGGTTTCTGATGGGCGTGTCAGAAAGGGCCAGGATTTGGGTCGGAAGGGAGTTGCTCTGTTTTAAAGTGACCTTACAGGGAGCACTTTCTGGTCTTGCCGGAGTTCCTGGCCTTTGAATCCTCTTGGTAGCTATAATAAGACTAGGTTTGGGGGTGCCACTCGCATCCAAAGACTGTTGAGTTATAAAGACCCTTTTGACTGGGATGGCGTGAGTCTCTAACACAGAAGCCGAACGCTTTCGGGGACTTTTTGAGCCAAGATCTCTCGGTGACGGGCCAGTGGGAGAAGCTGCACCGTTAGAGCCAATGTCAGCATTTTGATTCATAACAGTCAAATACAAAGTACTCTCCTGATGATCGCTGTTATTGCTGATTGGGGGAGCTGCCCCTATGATTGTACTTGGAGGTGCTGCAGAGTCACTTATTCCCCGTGCAACTCTTTCAGGCACTGGAGATGCCTTGACCAATAGAGAAGGTTCGCTGGAAGCCCTGTATTTGGTGGCTCGCTCATTCTTTGGCCCACCGTTGGTCCCTTGTGCAGCACTCTGCTTCTCAGCACCAATGGACGAGTTGACGCACTCGTTTACAGCTTCACTCGAAAGCTTTAAATCACCGGCGGAGGAAACGCAGGATATCGGGGTGGTCACAGTACGACCGGATTTTCCAGCTGTGGCCAGCTGTAGTGCAGCCGAGCTGCTGTTCGGAGTTTGGATCGATTCCTCCTGGGAAAGAGTGCTCGAAAGACCGGCGGAGGCTGGGCGCAACGGCGTCGGCGTACTGCTCCCACCGCCGCTGTTGGGCGTCAGTGATATAGCGGTCATTTTCACGACGTTAACGGAGCCAACGTGTGGCGAGGGCATTACGGTCTTAATTGGACTATTCGTAATGAGGAGGGTCGGTGGGGAACGCAGCGTGATGCCACCGGTGGCCGATGGTTTCGGGAGGATCTGAGCATATCGGTGTCTGGCCAAGCGGTCACCGACGGGACTAGCAGGAATGTTCTGTGGCGTTTTGGGGGATTGTTTAACCTGCTGGGTGACGACTTGGAAATTTACAGGTAGGACTTTACCCTCGGTTGTTGCAACAGGACTTGGGGAGGTCATCAGCTGTCGATTTCTTTGGACCTGCATGAGGAGGACATGATGAATCACACCCACAATTTTACATTTTACACATGAAACAAAAATTTAAACTATACATGCATTTACCGTGATGGGACTTGGTACTGCAGCTACCACTATACCAATAGTGGGCTGCTGGGAAAGCAAGGCCGGACTCCCCGACGTTATGCTGCACCCAGGGCCTGGTGTGCCAGCTTCAGCTCTTCTGGCTTGGGCATCGCAAGGCAGCGGAGAGGCAAGTTTCTGCTCCTGCTGTTTCTTCTGTATTTTACGTTGTAGCTGCTGCTTGGTGTCAACAGACGGTGACGGGAGAGTCTTCATCTGGGGCTGGAAAGCGTTGGCCTCGCCGGTTGGCACGAACGCAGAGGCCGGAGTTGGTGTTTTCACACCTAAAACGGCATAAAGCAGCACAATTGCTAAATTGAAGCTGTTCTGATAATAAATGCATCATCATTCACACCTTGCCGTCCCGACTGGTACTTGCCTCCTGTTTGTGTACCGGTCATAACAGTTAAGGCAGCCATGGACTTGGTGCCAATGTAATGACTGTTGAGAAGAAAACGTGCCAAGTCCTCAACGCTGTCGAACTGACGACTCAGGACTTTCTGAGCCCATTCGCATACCAGACCGCAGGCTGCAGAGCGCATCTCATCCTCTGCGCTGGGAGACTGACCACTTGGCTCCAACAGTTCACACTGAAGAAACACAGATGTAACTGAATTAAGTCTTTAATTTGTTATTCTCACCAAAAACAAGATTATGTCTTGCTTTCAGGAGATTTCGTTTTAAAAAGTTATACATTAAAAATCATTTTGTAGGATGTTTCTTTTATTAAAAATGATCTTATGTATAGGAAACAGGGCTGTAAGGTGGGGAATGCACTTTATGTTTAGATACTGTGTTAAGCACAGTCCCCATATATGATTTACATATGTTATCTTATTATCTTGACCACTTAATCCTGTACTACGATGGGGGGGGGGGGGGAGATGGGGGGTTACTATGCCCATCCAAGTGTTGCTCACAAACACACACACTACATAGAGGCGATTTAGAGAAGCCAATTCACCTTGAATCCATGGATTGATGGACCGTAGGAGGAAACCAGAGAATCTGAAGAAAACCCACATGGACATGGGAAGAACATGGAACTTTCACCCAGATTGGGATTGGAACCTGGATCCTCTGTGCTGAGAGATCTAGCTGTGCAACGCCACCATGGTGCCGCATGATGTATATTTTTACTTATAAATGCCAAAGCTCCCACTGACTCATCAGGGTCACCCCGAGTACATACAAGGCATCATGTTTACCTACCATGTTCTTGGAAAAACAAACAGGTTCTGGCATTCCTACATTCAATTGTTCGCCATCATTACCGTTCGCAACACCTCGGATGGATTGGGGTCTTCGCAAGTATTTTAAATGACACAAACCTCACTCTATTATACTATGTTTATTTTGACCATATAAACTCCAAAGACATCAACCATTCAAAAACTTATTAGAACACTGTTTTTAAATTCTCTACCATAGTGCAGCATGGGTATTCCACTAGTAGCATATAGGATTGTAAAATGTCTGTTGCTGTTTCATGTTATTTTACATGAGAAAATCAAGAATTACATCAAGTGGTTGTGATTATATAATTACATAGCAGCCATTAATATGTGAATACAAGAGTTTGGCTGAAGCCACTTACCCCATCCCCTGATTTATGCAGGTCCAGGTTGGGTAAAGAGGGCATATGAACGAAAGCCTTCTTCCTTAGTCCACTATAGCAGTACGTATAAAGTTGTTAAGTCTAAAATCACAAGTGAATTCAATCCAAAGACCACGTCAACAAACGGTTATAAAATATATATAACACACAGGTGCTGGACATAAAATCAGAATATCATGAAGACGTGGATTTAAATCGATTGATTACACACAGACTGATATATTTCAAATGTTTATTTCTATTAATGTTGATAATAATAACGGACAACGGAAAATCCTAAATTCAGTATCTCAGAAAATGATTATATTGTGAAAAAGTTCAATATCGAAGACACCAGGTGCCACATTCTAATCAGCTAATTAACATAAAACCCCTGCAAAGGCCTTTAAAATGCTCTCTCACTCTAGTTCTGTAGGCTACACAATCATATGACGACCATTAACACCGAGGAGGCCAAGACAAAAAATAATTGCTAAATATGCTGGCTGTTCACAGAGCTCCGTGTCCAAACACATTAATAAAGAGGCAAAGGAAAGAAAAGATGTGGTCGAAAAAAAGTGTACAAGCTCTAGGGATAAATGCCTCCGTAGAGAGGATTGTGAAAACAGACCCATTCACAAATGTGGAGATTTACAAAGTGTGGCCTGCAGCTGGAGTCAGAGCTTCAAGCACCACCACACACAGATGTATGCAAGACACGGCTTTCAGCTGTCGGATTCCTCATGTCAAGGCACAGCATCAGAAGCGTCTCGGCCGAGCTAAGGACAAAAAGGACTAGACTGCTGCTGAGTGCTCCGAAGTTCCGTTCTCTAATGAAAGTGAAGTGGCTTGGCACCTGCAGACAGTGCCAAAGCTATCAGGACCTGGTTGAAGGACTTTGGTAGCCATGTTCTCAATTGACCAGCAAACTCACCAGACCTAAACCTCACCGAAAATCTATGCGGTACTGTGCAGAGGAAGATGCGATATGTCAGACCCAACAACTCAAAAGAGCCAATATCAGAGCAACCTTGGCTCGCACAACCCCAGAGCAGCTCCACAGACTGAACGACTCCATGCCACGCCGCATTGCTGCAGTAAATCCAGGCCAAAGGAGCCCCAACTAAATATCGAATGCTGTACATGCTTATACTTTTCAATTGGCCAACATTTCTAAAAATCCTTTCTCTGTATTGGTCTTGAATATTTTTTTCTGAGATACTGAATCTGAGGTTTAGTTGCATTGATTTTGCATTGCATTAGTTGTCAGTTATAATCATCAAAATCAAATGAAATACACGGTTGATATAAATCAGTCTGTGTGTAATGAATGAATATAAGCCTAACAGCTGAGCTCCACGTAAAAAAATACATTGTTTTTAGGTTCTGAAAGGATATTTCGATTTCCCTCGCATTCCCAATCGGCGAGCCTTCATGTTCGGAAAGACGTTTTTCATGATCTTTCCAAAATCAGCGGCACTTAGAGGATGGTAGCCAAGATTGTCACAGTAGCTCCTGTAACAGAATTCCAACATCAGGAAACTGCAGACAAAACTCCCCCAACTGTTTAAAAAGCCATACGGTACTCACTTGTACTCATCATACACCTCTTGTTTTGGCAGTGAGGTCTCAGGATGCTCTTCTAAGTGATTGCGGATCCAGTTGAACGCATACATCTGCTGGGTCCGGCTGGATGACATGGAATTCTGGTCGCTGTACAGAGAGGAGATCGATCAGCTCAGAGTCTTCCTCATTGGAATGTTCTTTGCTTTAAGGCCAAATTAAGTCAAATGGCTTGTTCGTTTGATTGTCTGCCTAAAATATGTAGAAAAGTCAAGTACCATGTCGCAGGACTCGCCGACCCCCTCTGAATTTCAGTCCTATTGGACATCGTGTGGAGAATTAGGAATTGCAGTGATGAAAAGATATGGGGAAACAAATGACAAAAACACAGGATGCTGGGTATTGCAATGCCAAACGTTTGCAAAAATATTCTTTTAACTAGCATGAAGAGAGCCGTCGTGAATAACAAGCATCAGACCGACGACGACGACGACAAAGAAACGCCATTTAGAAGAGATGTCACACATGCATTCGTGGAGGACTCACAAACAGCATTGATTAAGCCGATGGTATGACACGATGAGCCGAACGGTCAAATAAAAACCATGAATAAACATCTAATGTGTTTAAAGGCTTACGTGTTACAACATTTATAGAACGGACATACCTTTTTTCATTACCGCTGTTGGGACCAGAAGGCAACTTAAGGTAGAGGTAGAGTTTTTCAATGTCTGTAAACTTCTCAACATCTTGCTGTGGAAGACAATGAATGAAGATTATAAATACACTGCTCAAAAAAATAAAGGGGACACTTAAACAACACAATGTAACTCCAAGTGAAAGTTGAAAAGTTGAAAGAACTTATTAGTCAGCTGACAGTTTTGTATTTAGACCTCCTATCTCACACTGTAGAGCGCGGTACTTCCGCTAAAGGCTGGGGGTTTAAAACTTCACTGATATTCATTTTGGCCCTTAGGCACGGCCTTTAACCCTCATTGCACCAGGGGTGCTGTATGCAGACCCTGTACTCTGACCCCAACCAGGGGATACTTTTAAATCGCTTTGGACTGAAGTGTCTGCTAAATGACCAAACGTAATGTCATGTAATTCACCCCTGTGGGGCCCCCCAGAGGCTGGAGACCGCCTGAAACCTCTAGTTTTAAAACTAGTAATAATGGAACAGGATTCTGTTTTAAGTTTTGTTTGGGACCCCGACTATGATTAAGCGGGACAGCCAGTGCCCTTATAACTGTTCTAAGCCAATTACACTCTATGAAAGCGAAGGTCATATTTTGAACAAAAACAACCCTTGGCCTGAAGGTGTCAGCAGAGGCCGTGATTACTGGGGGCGGTGGAAATGGGGGCGAAGGTACATTTAGCAACCTCTTAAATAAAATGTGACATCACACCGCACAAACTGAATCCCTATCCGTTTGATCCTGCTTTCCAAGACGTGACACTGCTGCAGAAATGTTACAGGTTGTAAAAGGAATCAGCCACTCACCAAAATGCTGTCCACTTTTGATTGTACAGATTTGCTGCAAAAGAGAAGAGAAAAGAATCATGAAGGTGTGAGTACAAATCTGGGATTAAGAGCAGAAGAAACATTCGGTTAACCAAAAGTCACCCTGATGTGACACTGGAGGGGTCTTGCATTTAATTTAGGAAAGTGAGAAATACTGTGCTTTCCCAAAAACATGATGTGGAATGAGTGATAAGTGAGTGAGTGAGGGTTTTGGTGTTTATAGTTATACATTACACACTATATACCTGCATGAAACCAACTGCTTAATCTATACCTATAAAACCCAAAGCCCTCACTCACTCACTGACTGACTCACTAATTCTCTCACTTCCCGACTAGCTACAAGATTGAAACTTGGCACATTCATTCCCACCATGCACTTGTAACAACTAAGCAGTTTGCACTTTTAAAATCTCACCGAGGGCCCACCAGGGGACCCAACCTGAAACACGGACCCTGATTAAATTGGGCACTTCCACTCACCTCCCAAACTTCAAATTTGGTAGTGATATATAAAATAACCTCTACACTCAGAGATATCAAACACTCCAAAAAATTCCCACAAGGACCCACCAGGGGACCCAATTCAAAATATGGGCCCTACTCTAATTGGGCACTTCCACACATCCCACAAACTTCAAATTTGGCAGAGATATATAGAATAACCTCTACGGTCATAGAGATATCAAAAATTCCAAAAAATTCCCACGGGGACCCAATTCAAAATATGGGCCCTACTCTAGCAATTGGCACGTGGGGAGAGTACAGATGATGACACAAGGCGCTCGGCATATAGTGACCACTGTATGGGTAGAATGGAGGGGATAACGCGAGGCGCTTGGTGTACAGTGATTGGCACACGGGTAGAGTTCAAAAACAACTGGCTTTTAACTTTCCCGTTGTTATTACGTTTAACGTATCAGAAACCTGCACTTTCTGTTTTCTCTCTTTTAAATTGACCCAGATGAGCCACAGCAACGCGTGGCAGGTACAGCTAGTTATATATACCAAATCTGAAACTACACAATTCTGCAAATAACAAGAAATTCCTTACATGCATTTTAGTGCTTTTTATAAGTTAGTAGTGCTTTTAGATAGCTGGAAGTCTTTTATAATTATAAATAAAGTGGTTACACCTCACTATGAGCAGTTTAAATTGTAAAAGTCACATGAGCAACAACCCCCAGTGATTTTAAACGCCTTACCCACAATACCGCAGTAATGCTCATCCACACCTCCAGGTAATCAGTTCCACTTACTGTAAAGATGGACTTTGTAGTTCTACAATTCCAGACTGTAGTCCATATGTTTGTACATTCTGTATACGTCTCCTTCACTCTGTTCTTATGGTCAGGACCCCAATAGTACCACCACAGTACCAATAGAGAACAGAGAACCAACAGGGGACTAACAAAAACCAGAACAGATGGACTACAGTCTGGAATTGTAAAACTACAAAGTCCATCTATATGGTAAGTGGAGGACATCGACAATTGAGCAAGAAACTTTTGATGGGTACGGCATATTTACACACCAGTTGGGTCTGACCCCATATTCTGACTGTTAGGATATTGTAATGACATCAGAGCTTTTTCTCTCTCACTCACATTTATTTTGTCAATAGACATATTTCAGTGCAACGCTTGACGCTTTGTCCAGCAGGGTAACTGCACAGAACTTAGTTAACGCTTTACTGCCAACTCTGTATATTTAAAAACTCCCAGGCATCAGACTGAGGTGCTAGAGAACCATTTGTCCATCCTGAACCAATAAAAAAAAAAGGTATGCACATTAATCTATAGTATTTAATGTATGCTCAAAAACTTTTGGACTCGAACAACAAAACATTTCACGGCTGTGATCGGGTCTCAGGCACAAGCCAGGCATTTACTTGGCTCTGCAGGCACAAATAGTTCCTCTGTGGCTCTGGTCTGTTGCCTAGCAACACCAAACTCTGTGGTAAAGTATTAACGAGGTTAGTTAGATAAGGATTTCTAATAAAAATCAATGTTAGTATAATTTGATATTTTTCAGTTGCACTAGTGTGAACCTGGCTCTGGTTCAAATACCTGCAGCTTAATACCGTCAGCAAAAGGTAAAACGGCAGCCAAGTGATACAGCGCTTGTTCAGGTCATTGAGCTATTAATTTGACTGTTATAACTTTGGATTCAGAGCCAAAGTTGCCAATGTGTGCCCACTTTGTGCTTTGACCCACGTTGGGCTCCCTGTAAGTCACTTTGGACAAAGACATCAACAAAACATCACGTAAAATGACATAACGCTGCTAAACCAAGCAGATTCTAAGGTCATTACTCACTGTTGTATAAAAAGGCAACAGAACCGAAAAATGTTCTACATGAACTACAACACCTGCTGAAGGTTCGCGATCAGATTACAGCCATGATGTTATTTGTGATAACACACAACCAGTGTGTTAAATGTTAAGAGAAAAGAACATTAAAACCACCTCACTGTTTCTACACTGATTACCAGCTTCACTTTATAAATGTAATTTCACCAAAACATAGTTTGTTGTTGCTAAGCAACTGCTGCATCTAAATAATTACTATTTTTTAAAGCGATAATATACACACAGACACACACGATTCAAGGAGACGGTCATTCACATCACATGTGGTACATGAGGTGGAATAAAATACACACACACCCATATACAATTATATAAACACACTTCTGTAAAATCACCTTGTCCAGTTAGGAAGAAACACTGTGTATCCATGTCACTTGCTGTTGTGCAAATGGAACAGACAACAGGTAGAAATAGAGGTAGAGGCACTTAGCAAGACCCCCCTATAAAGGAGTGCTTCTGCAAGTGGTGACCACACCCCTTTTCTCTGTTCTCATCCTTTCTGGCTGATGTTTTGGTCACTTTTGCATTTGGTCAGTTCT
>JAOUQT010000009.1:11323772-11338016 GCA_025769995.1 Xyliphius kryptos | reverse complement strand
TAATTGAACCTTCACACTCTGCTCTTACTGGTGCAATGTGCAATTAATGAAGTTTGGCCACCAGACTTGTCCAATTTGCCATGAAACCTCCCACACTAAAATGACAGGTGTTTCAGTTTCATTGTCTAACCCCTGTAATACACAAATACATTCAATTGTTTTGTAATGAATGTCTGATTAGACGTTTAGTTTAAACGTATTTTATTGGTATTCTTAGTTAAGGGTTTCCTGCATTATGCCCTTTACGCACTGATACTGATTCTGGTGCTATGATTCATCTCTGCCTAAAGAGAGCAGTGCAGCAGCATTTTAGTCCTTAGTCTTCTCATTATCAAATATGCTTTACATTATCATGTATACACCTTTCTCAACAGATAGACATACACAGACAGACACACCGATGGTTAGATAGAGAGACATACATATTGAATTACTAACTATTGGTTTCCAGAGAAAAAAATTCAAAATCTTTATCCATCCGTCTGCCCGTTCATCCATCCAATTATGTCCACACACACACACACAGAGTGTGTGAGACAACAGTTCCTGCCAAACTAAAGCAAACTGAACCTAGACTGAGTCAACAGTGTTTGGTAAAGCGTAACAGGATGTTCTATAAATACATGACAGAAACACTCAGAAGTAGGTGAGTGTATACACACAACACATTGTTATGCTGTAAATGAAGTCAGAGAATTCATGTTTCTTACAGTTGACAATGAGCCAGGCTCCTCTAGATATTGCTTTAGACTCAGACTCTTCTTTCCATTCACCTACAGAGCAAAAACACATCAAACATGTACATCATGGCAAATGATTCATTTTAACAGACAACAATAATCCTTATGACATTCAGCAAAGGACTCAATGTGTTAAGAGATCTATGTGGTATACAGTAAGTGATACTGTAACTGAGATATACTATATCGAATACTTTTGTAAATACAGTGTATGTGTTTGCTCAATATGGTGCATGTGAACATGTTTGTTTTACCTGCAGATGGGTGCAGATTCTCCTGAGGACATCATACACACTGTCCCGAGACAGGAGTGAGACAAAAACATACTGAAACATGAGAACGAGCGGTTTCAGAAAGTCTTATACTGTGTTAAAACAGGTGCTATAATAATCATATGAATGCATACAGCATGATATTATTAATGTGATTTTTTGTTCAATATACCCTTATTTGTCGTTTTATTAGGTACACCTGTTCAATTGCTTGTTAACATAAATACCTAATCAGCTAATCACAGGGCTGTAGCTCAAAACATTTAGGCATGTAAAGGTGGTTAAGACAACTTGCTGTGAAGTGTGAAGTGAGCATTAAAATGAGGAAGATAGGTGATTTTAGTTACTTTAAAATAAGCATGCTTGCTTGTTGTAGATGTGCTGGTCTGAGTATTTCAGAAACTGCTGATCTACTGTGATTTTCATGCACAAGTATATCTAGTGCTTACTCTAGATATAGGGAAAATATCCAGTAAGAGGCAGAAATATACCTTGTTGCTGTGAGAGGTCAGAGAAGAATGAGCAAACTGGTTTAAGAAGACTGAATGGCAATAGTAACTCAAACTCAAATAACCAAAGAATGAGGAATACTCTCTGTTGAAAGTATATAATGAAGATTTAAGGCAGTTCTGATAGCAAACATGCCCAATCTTTTACTAGCAAGTGTGCCTAATAAAGTGGCGGGTGAGTGTATACATTACTGCACAGTGGAATTATTTTCTTTGCATAGCCCAGCTTGTTAGGGAGTCAGAGTGCCTCTGGAACAGAGAGGTTGAAGGGCCTTGCTCAGGGGCCCAACAGCTGCAGCTCGGTAGTACTATGGCTTGAACCACTGAGGCTCCACAAACAGTTAATGCAGGAATATTGTTTCTTTTACATCACACCACTATAATTTCGATATTAATAGGTCAATGATACTAGGTCAATGATCCAAAATATCGGCTAGTGTTTATCTAATCCGATGTGCTTTTGAACCGTAAACACCACAAATTTTTTTTGCCATCTGATATTTGCTCGTCCCCTTTTATTTCCACCGACTCTTTAGTGGCCGCACTGCGGTTTGTGAACAAACAGACATACAAAGGAAATGGAGTAAAACAGACTGTATATCTATCTACAGTATATGGGAATACCTTCTGACTGGTGTCTGTAGTGATAGCGAGGCCATTAGGGACAAGACCAGCTGTTTTGTGCTTCTTTACCAGACGAACTGATACTACAGGGATAGCCACCTGGGATATGCACGTGCACACACACAAACACACACACACACTATGATTAGCTTGCTGCAATCTCTCACTGTTTCTCCCTAAAGCACACTCAATTTATTTACAATAAAAGAAAATTGTATCTAACATTTAAAATACATTTTGAAAAGCAGTACAATTAAAAAGACAAAGCTACTGATAACAGTAGAGGGACGTGTCCTGTGCTCTAGTGACCTATGTACATATTTATCAGACGAAGTAAACACAGTGAGCAATTATTTAATCTGAGTGTTCTTACAGGGTTTCTTAAATATGGATCCTGATCAGGGGAGCAGGAGTGTGCAGTGTACCCCCAGGGATAATCCCTGTCCAGCCTACTCTGTCTATTAAGGTTAAAAATCCCTGTTACCTGTACTTCATGTTCTCTGAGGTGACTACTAGCATAAGGCATGACCAAAGTCCGGCCTGGGGTCAAATCCGGCCGTTGTTAAAATTTCCACCGGCTGGCAGCCTCCATTATAAAATCAATATTATGCGGCCCACTAGAATACTGCTGATATAATACAATGTCTTGCTATTTAAAATACACTAGGGCTGCAGATATTAAATATTTTAGTAATCCAGTATTCTACTGAAAATTCCTTTAATTAATAGAATAATCTGACCTGAAAATCCCTGGTTCTATTCCAAGTATCAACTGTGCAAACACAGTGGCAAAATGTATCACCTTTCACTTTACAATACCTTACTAACATAATGTTTACTTTAATAAAAATGTTAACGTACTTTACTAAAATAACGTTAACATACCTTACTAACATAACGTTAACATACCGTAATAACATAACATTAACATACTTTACTAACATAACATTAAAATACTTTACCAACATAACGTTAACGTAACTTACTAACATAACGTTAAGGTAATTCTTAACATAACGTTAACATACCTTACTAATATAACGCTAATGTACCTTACTAACATAACATTGACGTGTGCACTGTTTTAAGACATTTTGAAAAGGTAGTTCAGATATAAAGACAGATAGATCTATAAAAGTGTAACAACATAACGTTAACGTAACTAAGTAACATAATGTTAACCTACGTTACTAACATAAATTTAACGTACCCGACTAACATGATGTTAACATAATTTACTAACATAATGTTAAGATACTTTACTAAAATAACATTAACATACTTTACTTATATAATTTTAACGTACTGTACTAAAATAACGTTAATGTACCTTAGTAACACATTTACATACTTTACTAACATAACGTTAACATACCTTAATAACAATTTTAACATACTTTACTAAGATAACATTAGCATACCTTACTACAATAATGTTAACCTACCTTACTAACTACCTTACTAAAATAATGTTAACGTAACTTACTATGTTAACATACTTTACTAATATAAAATAACATACTTTACTAACATAACATTAACGTACCTTACTTACATAATGTTAATGTACCTTACTAAAATAACGTTAACATACCATACTAACATAATGTTATTCGACCTTAGTAACATAACGTTATTCGACCTTACTAACATAACTTTAATGTACCTTACTAACATATCTTTAACATACCTTACCAATATAACATTAACGTAACTTACTAGCATAACAATAACATACCTTACTAACATAACGTTAATGCATGTTACTAACATATAATGTTAACATACTTTACTAACAATTTTAAAGTCATCGTCTCCTTTTGGTTTCTCCCTTTCAACAGGGGTCGCCACAGGGGGTAATTCATCACTGGAAAACTCGCATCATTGATTTGGCCAATGTTTTACGCCCGCTGCCTTTCCTGACGCAACCATCAGTGGCACTAGAAATACACTGGTTTGTGCTCTCTAATGGCTAGTTTACTAACATTTTTAAAGTACTTTACTAAAATAATGTTAACATACCATACTTAGATAACGTTAAAATACCTTACCAACATAACTCTTAACAGACCTTACTACGAAACTTTAGCGTACCTTACTAACATAACTTTAGCGTACCTTACTAACATAACTTTAGCGTACCTTACTAACATAACTTTAGCGTATCTTACTAACATAAAGTTAACGTAACTTACTAACAACGTTAACGTAACTTACTAGCATTCCTGGGTCGACTTGTGCAAGGAGTCTGTTTTTCAAAGTCTGTGTGTTGTAATAAAAAATTGTGCACCAACTTATTTACAGCCAGGGGTTCATAAATCATATAAAGAGTATGTGTGTATAAGTTATACCTCTCTATAGTGTAAAAGTGCACAATCTACTTCTCCCACATTTAGGAGCTAACCTTGATGTCCTTGCCAAACAGGTTAGCATAGAAACACAGCCAGTTGCGGGAGATATACAGTCGTCCTTGCAGCAAGATATCCCTCAGAAGAGCACACGAGTACACTAAAAATTGAAGAAGAAATGTAATTAAAGTAATTTTTCTTGTCTTTTGAAGTGGTTTCAGATTCCACAGCTGCCAAAATCAACTGCAGTAACAACTAGAGGTCTATGTTTGTGAGCGTGTACTGTCACTGATGTATGCGTATGTTAATATAAGGTAAAAATTATGATATTCTGTGATAAACACTGTAATAGCTAAACGTTCCTGACCCACACACGGAAGAACGAGAATGACAATGAATCTCATACTTTACCTTTCATGAGGATCTCTTCTTTGGGAATGTTCTGGAAAAGTTTGTGGTACTGAGAGTTGTACTTGCTGACAGTCTGTAAAGGAGAGACACAGCCTGGCTAGGATATATTTTAGATAGTGTCCTGCTTTGATTCTGAATTAAAGTACAATATTGAGTCAAAAGTTGCACTACAGCAATAGATATAGAGTTTACTTTAATCAACTTTCAGAAAAGACAAATACTTAATTCTTCTAAACATAATCTCCATCAATTTTTCCATCAACACACTTTCATATCTAAAGGTTTCTGACTGAGCTACAAAACACAATATGTCTCTTGTCTATCCACAACAATCAGTGAGAACTACAGGGTGAGCACAAAAACCTTGCTTTCAAGTAGTTATAAATTCAAAACATAAGAGGTGGGGAGCACATATGCTTGTGTGTGATATCAACTAATACCGCTTACAATTTTATACGGTGATGTAACTGTAGCCACTAATGTGTAAGAACATTCCAACACCATTACATTCTACAATGTATATCTATTGCAAATCAAGGACTGTTTTTGTGCTTACCCTGTATAATAAGCAAAAACACAACACAGCAACGGAGAAAACCCGTAGACCTTTTTTACGATATCTCAGATAAATATGCTGCTAAAAAATACAAAATCACATCTAATTCTGCTCCTGACCTATTTCCTCACCTTTATCCACCTTCCAATTCTCCCCGAATCCAAAGCCATTGTAATGCTGCGTCAGACTACACGGTACTGTTTCCCTTCTCAGCTATTTGTGAACCTAAACCTCATTCCTTACACCAGTTTATCTCAAAGTCTCTACGTACTTAATCTACCCAATCTTCACTCTTTAGGAATGGAAAGTCTCAGCCCTGAATCTCTGACCTGGAAACAAGCAGAGATTTCCACTGGATAAAAACCTTATTGCTTATTGACCACCTCTAGTGAGGTCTATTGCTCCGTCAGCCTTCCTGTTTAACCATGTACGTGAATCAAGAGAGCATGAGAAATGCTAAATAGCAGAAAAACACATTAACAGGATGATAATTAGATTAACATCTACTAAAATCCAAGTAGTAATGGCTTTGTCTCACATGAGATGAGAATAGGAAAGTTAACAAACCATTAAAACCATTGCAATCAATAACAATAGGAACCAAACTGCATTAAACAAGAGACCAACACCAGATGCCCGATTTCACTGTTCTATTTTTTTTTCTCAATATGTGTGATAAACATCAAAGTATCACGGGATTAGGAACAGGTAGTGTGTGTAAGTGGACCTTCTGCTTGCAAGGCTGGTTCCTTATCTGCAAGCCTGCGACTGCATACAAATGCCTACATGGCACATGATTACTGAAAAAGCATGCCCAATTGGAAGTTATATAACAATTGGCTCTCATATAAAGTGCTGATCTGTCCTCTGCACAGCAGAAGTATGGGTAAATACTGCGGACAGAGAGTTGGAGCCTACAGGTGTAGAGTAGGTGTTTCTGTGACTGCTGTACTTGTGGGTCGTGCATGTATCGAGGTATCAGAGGTTTACCAAAAATAAAATAACCAGAAACAAACATCAAGCCGAAGGTCATACAGCAACTTGGAACATTGATTGAACTGAAATCCAAGCATCAAACTGGTGAAGCATGAGAGACTGCAAAGGGCATAATTCAACTGGCATATGGAGTATGTTCGCCTACTTGTGGACTCTGTTCCTCAACATCTGTATGCTTTTTTTAATCAAAAAAGGTGGACCAAACCTTTATTATTACGGTGGTTATAAGCCAAAATGAATCAGACTCATATTGTTCACAAATAGACATCTATGTGTACCCAGTAATAGCTGCAATAATACTTGCACAAGTTCACAAACCCGATTACATACAGGACACATGCAATAGCAAAACAAACAGTTCTGAAATAAAGAAAACTGTTGACTTGTTTTGAATGCTTGGTTTCATGCACAGGTCATAGCTGCTGTAAAAAACGGTCCTTAAGTTTTAGCTTTTTTCTTCGTGAACAGCTATATGGATGAAAGAACGAATAGAAGGTACTCACAGATCCCCGATAGCATTTCTGCACATCCTCATATGAGAGATCATCTATCAGCTGCAGCCTATGTTAGGAAAAAACAAACACACATGGTCACATAGACATATGCATTTGTCAAGTCAAGTGGGTTTTATTGTCATTTAAATCATACACAGGGTGTACAGTGTCTACACGACAAAACAAAGGTCCAGCAGGACCAACACGTGCTACATAATACAACGCTAGACAGTATAAAACTAATACCAACAGTCAGAACTAAATAAATGTAGCATGGAGGTGTGCCAGTGAGTGTCGGACAGTGCAGAACAATACGAAAAGTGTGAAAGTGTGTGTGTGCATGTGTGTGTGTATTCAGAGTCAGCTTTCAGATTCAACAGCTACCCTCACCTGGTCCAGGGTGTACCCACTGCAACATGATACTTAGAAGTACAGGTGAGAGTTGGGTGCTAGATGAGGACTACAGATGGGTGAGTTGCCCAAAAAAGCCCCAAGCCCTGGTATGAGTCATACCAGCATATTATATGTGTAGTACAGCACAAACGTCTTAACAGCATAATATTTTTGTAGTATTTCAATTAGATATTTAAATTTTTATGAATCCTCATTAATGTAAGCTCGAAATTCTTTAAAAAGAAATGCAGATAAAGAAATGGTTAAGAAGAAAATAAACAAATGCCAAAAGTACACACATCCAAGGAACACCTGTTTTTACAATTTATTTGTATTCTGGGTTCACTATGAAAAGATGTTTTACATGAAAATTTTACACTAATGCAACTAACCAAATAAAGATGAAGAACCACGGTATAATCACTCATTGAACATTCCCTTTAAGTACATTAAAGGGAATGTTAACAGCTTTTATCATAAACTATGCGTTTAGAACAGCACTTGTCTGACCACATCTGCTACACCACATCTGCTTACAAAACATTTCATTTGTTTGACCAAAGAACAAAATAGCAGGTAATACTTAGTAATTATATGATGCTCAGTAAAACATACTGGATACTTATCTTATAACACTGCACATAAAACTCTATGTACCAGGGAACTGTATTGAAGGAGAAAAGATCACCAGAATGTACAATATCTTTTTTAGTTTATTACTGCAAACTACCCCTAATAGTGCTTCATTTTATTTAAAAACATATGCATTATATGTACAGCATGTCTTTCTATGTACCTAAAACTAATGTTTTACAGTGTGACTCTGCCACAGTGATTTTGGAGACTTTGACATTCACAGTTGCCTCTTTTTGCAGAAAAAGAGAGCCATCAGTGTTTAATACGGTCTTTGACAGAAATTTTATATTATGTGATATGTTGCTTCTGTAATGGAAGCATTTTTCTGACACATTTTATTTTTCTGATAAGAAATAATGGCTGGAAAAGGGGGTGTGATTGGGCGGACTGGTCTCCCCAATCTGAACCCGAGTGGCGGTTTGTTATTGGACTTCTGTGCTAGTCACAGTTGGCTCATAACAAACACATATTCAAGTATAAGGGTGTTCATTAGTGCATATGGAACCAGGACACTCTAGACTGGAGCCCAATCATCAAATTTGTAGCCATGTCATTTGATCTTCGGTCCTGTGTCTTGGACACTCTAGTGAAGAAAGGTGCTGAGCTGTCAGCTGATCACCTCCTGGTGGTGAGCTGGATCTGCTGGCAGAGGAGGAAGCCAGAAAGGTTGGCTCATAGAACCTCTAAGGCTGCTGTGGTATACTGGTAGGCCATGCATGCTGGAACTCGACTGGTTGTGGAAGCAAAGCTTGAGTTTTGAGGAGTTCGGGGAAGCCATAGAAGAAGACTATGGGTGAGCCTTGAAGAAATTCTGTTAAACTGTCTGCCGCCTCAGAAGAGGGTAGTGGTGCTATGCCAATGTTGTTTACAGTAGAGGAGGGGAGCCGGTGACCTCAAATGCAGATATTGTCGGATGGTGAAAAGAATCCTTCGAGGATCGCCTCAATCCCACTGTCCCACTCCTTTTACAGAGGAGATAGAGGCTGGAGAGGTATGTGGTAGATACCTCTATGTGGTGTTCTGGCTGACAAGCATCTACAGTATTGTGTAGCATTTGGACTGGCAGACTGGCACATTTCTAGGCACAGCCAGGGGCTTGAGGGGGTCCAGTTCAGAAGACACTGGATTTCAGTGTATGTTGCATTCCTTACTGACATACATATTCCCCTTTCATATTAATTTTTTTTCAGCAACGTCAGAAGATTAGAAGTGAGAACCACCACCATTATGACGTGCAACTGTTCACGGACTACAAGTGCATACAACTCCCAGAAGCCTCAGCTGGGCAACCATTGCTAGTCATAATTAAGTCATCTGAATTGTTTTAGCTATAGTTGACTAGTTATTATAAATATATAGTCGACTAAATCTACAGTCAATTAAATCAACTTAAATAAAAAAAGTCTGTAAAATGTAAAAACAAGCAAAAACAAATTTTCATCAGTTTCATTAATTTATTTATTTATTATATGCACTTACACAAAATTAAATATTTTTCAACCAGTTACGGAATATTATTAATGTTTGAAAATATATGCATTGTTAAAAATGCATATTACCAGGTATTTCAATTTGCAACCATATAGATTATAAATTAGAATTTATTAAATAAAAAAATATTCAGGCCTATTCTTATGCAAGACTGAACGCTCACTCACTAAACACAAGCCGTCCAGGAAAAAAATGTTCACTGTTGGACACTCGTTCTATATACCGAAGATTTTATCAGACTTGCAGGCATCAGGGAGCTTAATTATGATGTCTCTATTACATTCTTAATAAAACGTGCAGTGCAATTGGTGCAAAAATAAACACTAAACATGAGACAAAAGAGCTAACCTATTAATAATTTAATATTTTACAGGTTAATTACATTAGCACTTGTATGTGAACCCTTTGAAAATTACCTAGTTTTCTGCATTGATAAATACTAAGTACAGACAAACACAATGTGCATAACCTAACATCACAGAAACAATTATAATATAACATCCATTAACCATTCACAGTGTTGGTGGAAAAATCAAGTGAACATGTATACTAATGACTTGATCAGAAGCTAATGATTAACAAATTCGAGTCAGGAATTAGCAAATCTACTCCAATCAATGATATAATACTAGAGCAAGGTGTAGAGCTACTTTGACTTATAAAAAAGTTTTTTAGGTTTGCAATTCACAAGGAGCATCTGCTTATGTGACGAGACTCACAAAAAACAGGTCAACAGAGACTTATGAAAAAAACTTGATTAGGATAAATAAAAACGGTTACAAAGTAATCACCAAGACTCGAATGTGAGACAATCCCTCGAAGTGGGTGTTCCGCCAAGTTGACTCTAAAGGCACAATGCAGAATGCTCAGAGAGCCAAAAGAGAACCCCAGAGTAACAGACAAATGATTAAGGAAATCTATGGAAATGGTTAACATCTCTGTTCATGAGTCTACCATACACAAATCACTGAACAGACCTAGTGTCCATGGAGAAAAATCACAGCATGCCTGAAGTTTGCCAAAGAGAAACTGTACTCCACAAGCTCCTGTGAACGGAGGAAATCTAGGCTGAATTGTTAATGAAGAACACGCATTACTATGTATGCAGTAAAAAGGGCACTACATACCAACATACAAAAATAACATCATCCCAGCAGTGAACTATGGTGGTGGGAGCATCAGGATTTGAGGCATGGACCGCTTGCCAACAAAGAGAGGAAAATTAATTCTCAAGTTTATCAAGGTATACTACAGAATAATGTCAGGGTGGCTATCCACCGGCTGAAGCTCAGTAGAAGTTGGGTGATGCAGCGGAACAATTACACATTAATTAAACATCAAACTTAATCTACTACAGAATGACTTAAAAAAAAATAAAAAATCCCTCTTTTGGAGTGGCCCAATCAGAGTCCTGACCTGAATCCAATAGAGATGCTGTGGAATAACCTTAAGAAAGCTGTTCATACCATACATTCTAAAAATATTGCTTAGTCGAGGAAGTTCTGTAAGGGAGAATGGACCAAAATTCCTACTGAATGTTGTGTAGGTCTGATTATAAGATACCAGGAACCCTTGTTAGAGGTTAATGCTGCCAAAGGAGATTATTACACCAAGACTAATTATTACATCCAATGGTTCACTTTTTCCAACAGTGTAAATTTTTATTGGATGTGTCCTATAAAGGCATGAAATATTATAATTGTTTGTGTGGTTTGGTTAAGGATATTATTTTTGTCTATACTTGGGATTTAAATTAGATCCTATTATATGACCAATTATTGCATAAAAACCATATGCATAATGCAGTTCACATACTTTCCCTTGCCACTGTATATGAGAAGAATGGCTGATCAGTTTTTCTAAGCATTACTGCAAACAACACAGTGCTTCTGTAAGTGCTCGCACTTACTTTTGCAGGTAATCCCTGTCAACTGTATTTGTTT
The DNA here is from genome assembly GCA_025769995.1 of Xyliphius kryptos. Lineage (NCBI taxonomy): Eukaryota > Metazoa > Chordata > Actinopteri > Siluriformes > Aspredinidae > Xyliphius > Xyliphius kryptos. The sequence continues at coordinate 11,326,603 of JAOUQT010000009.1, read as the reverse complement.
TTTCTTAATTTGTATTATTTTGCTACAATGTGGGCACGGTGACACAGTGGATAGTGCTGTAGCCTCAGAACAAGAAGATCCCAGGTTTAATCCCCTGGTGAGGAAACTCTGTGTGGAGTTTGCATGTTCTTCCCTTGTTTGCGTGGGTTTTCTCCAAGTACTCTGGTTTCCTCCCACATTTCAAAGACATGCTTAAAATAGTGTGTGAATCTGTGTGTGATTGTGCATGTGTGAGATAGGGTGTGTGCGATATGGTGTGTGTGTGCGCGCCCTATGATGGACTATTGGATTATTGAGCTCAGACACTGATTTTGGGTGAAGAGCTCTGGGGTGCTTTTGGTGTTCCCATTATTCCCAAAGGCATTCAGTGGAGCAGAGGTCAGGGCTTCGTGAAGAATGCTCAAGTTCTTCCATTCAAAAAGTGCAAAACATGTCTTCATGGACTCTGATTTTTGGAACTATTAATACTACAACATGCAAAACATTCTACATAATTTATGGAAAAGCCCGTGGCCAAGAGTGCAATGTGTGTGTCCACATACATTTGGCCATTTAGTGTATATTACATTGTTTATTAAAATATCAATTTTTTATAGAAAACAGTAATTATGAACATGCTTTAACCTCATGCAAAAGCTAAACACAAAAGGATGCCTACTGAGACATTTGCATTGTACTGTATATATTATGAATACATATGCATACACTGGACTAGAACATCTGCCAAGTGGCATATGATCATGAATAAAGTGACCAGCAACTGGTGAATACATCACAATTGGCTCTCATATAAGGTGCTGATCAATTTACTGCATAGCAGATCTCAACATTTACCAGCTATGTGTCCGCAGAGTGATTTTAGCCAGGGACAGATATTGGAGCCTGGATGTATGGCGGAAGTAATTAGATTTTAATTTTGATTACTTTTATTGATCCCCAGAGAAAAATTATTCTCTACATTTAACCCATCCAGGTGTAAACACCCGGAGCAGTGTGCTGCCCCACTGAGGCGCACAGGGAGAAGTTGGAGGGTTGCTCAACGGCATGTCAGCCATGAGCCGATCCATTAGCCACAGTTGACACCCATCAGCCTCATAATTAGCATCAGATGCACTTCTGGGCTGTGCCTGTACCAAGTTATCACGGGTGTAGCAGGAATAGAGCAACCATCAAAAAGATGCCACACTGTCACAGAGTTAAGCTGAACTTCAAATTGGCAGAGCTGCTGCAATAGGCATGTGTTGACTTGTGTATAAAGAAATTTCTCCACCTTGTTGGGTCTGTTCCCCAAGGTCTATCTTGAAACTAATCAACAACAGATGGATCAACCTGTATTTAGCCGGGTGTTCTTAATCCAGTGACTGTTCAATGTATAGCTATATACAGTGTACATTACACCCCATTCAATATACAATGTGGCTAAAAGAATCGATGCGGGGCAAGCTACACGTCTTGATAAATATAGAAATAGACTAGCTGTCTAGTCACTCTACTGAGATGAGCCTCCAAATTACGAGGGTTATTTTGGATTAGATTTAAATATGGGTCATATCTGGTGGTTGGTGTTTTGCAGGTTGTAGGCGCGTGCTCTTGCGTGCCCCCTGCCTTAACCCAGCTACGCTATGTAAAGCTACATTGCTACAAAACAATGTCTGAATAAATATATATATTTATTTATTTATTTATTTGATGCTAGCGCTTTGAATCTGTCAACATGTTTTGGCAGAGACTAGCGCGCTAATCCAGCTAACCAAGGCTAAGCTAAAACCGAGGACACAGACTATGTGTCTCACCAGATCGAGTTCTTGATCTTGTCGTAGTGCAGCGCGGTGCCCTCGGTGCCCTGCAGTCCTGACAGCGTGCCGGGGAGAGCCGTCGATCCGGACAGAGCAACCTGCTGCAGCTGACCAGCCTGCTTCTGTTGATCATCGGCCATCACGGTCAGATTGTAGCAGGCGGCGGCGGCAGCAGCAAGAGGAGGAGGAGGAGGAGGAGATTGTGGTGGTGGTGGTAGAGGAGGAGGATGAGGAAGAGAGGGGTGCGAGCTTTAACATGTAGGCCTCATCGGAGACCTTTACCGAGTGTCGATCAGTATTCCGGTGCGCATAACGTCCGAGGTTCTGTGCGCCTTCGAAATCAGGCTCTTCTTGCAGACACGGAGCGTTTCATTACCCGATGCTTGGCTTGTTTTCAAAACATGAAGAAGAGACGAGTGAAAACCAAGAAAGGGTGAAAAATCGAGAACTCCACTGCAGCACAACAGCACGGCGGCTGCCGCCACGGACTCTGCTGCTGCACCGCGCATGCGCACTGCGCGCCTGAGGGCATTTCTAGCGGAAAGCGTGTTAACGAGGAGATTTTCCTTAAGTGTTTTTTAACTTGACTAGACCCGGTGTAACAAACGCCAACTGTAGTTCACTTTATAACGCGACAACAACCCATTGTATTTCCGGTTTTTTATTGAGATTTATTATAGAGCAATGTACGGTTACAGCATTAATATTAATATACGTGCTGTTTTTTCTGCATTGTTTTGCAGCATCCTGGCACTTAGTAAAATCAGAATGCATGAAAGAAGCGAATAGATCGCATTCTCTAGGGGAAAGGACGTTTGTTTGTAGTAGATAGTTTTCTAAAAAAATCGATGCTTAAAATCTCTATCAGACTGGTATTCTATATAAATGAGTGGTCCAATGGTCTAATGGTTGTTGTTGTGATGCTCATTATGTCCGCTAGTGGGAGACATAATTCTGTAATTATCTTTCAAGAGTTTCAAGAGGTGTATATCTTCCTAAAATAATCTTTTTCTTCTTTCGACTTCTTCCTTTTAT
>JAOUQT010000009.1:11180218-11194575 GCA_025769995.1 Xyliphius kryptos | reverse complement strand
CTGTATGTGATGCAGTGCCGTCTAAGGGCCTAAAGATCACGGGCACCCAGTATGGTTTTCCTGCCTTGACCCTAATGCACAGAGATTCTTTACGATTCTCTGAATCATTTGACAATATTATGCACTGTAGATAATAGTATGTTCAAAGTCTCAGTAATTTTACACTGTCAAACTCCTTTCTGATATTGATCCACTATTTGTCGGCGCAGAAATGGGGGGATTGGTGATCCTCTTCCCATCTTTATTTCTGATAGCCACTGCCACTCTAAGATGCTCTTTTTATACACAGTCATGGTAATGACCTAATGCCAATTGGTTCTCCAGCTGTTCCTTTTTTGTAGCTTTAACTATTCCAGACTCTTATTGTCCTGTCCCAACTTTTTTGACATGTGTTGCTGTCACGAAATTTCAAATGAGCCAATATTTAGCATGAAATTTTAAAATGACTCACTTTCACCATTTAATATGTTGTCTATGTTCTATTGTGAATACAATATCAGTTTTTGACATTTGTAAATTACTGCTTTCCAATTTGCAGCTTGTACTTTGTCCTAACTTTTTTTGAAATTGAGTTTGTATATGAGAGAAAACAGCAGCTGCTGATATCATACATTCATTACAACATATTTAAAATTGTCATCACTGTGCAACAATACAACATTTATTGAAGCACCACAACTGGAAAATGATCCACTTTACTTATGGCTGCACCACAGCAACACATTGTGCTTAAAGTGTACATTTAAACACTGTTCTAACACTTATGCATTCATATCTGATTTGCAGAAAAAGCCAGAGAGTTCCTGAACAAGACAGGGCGCTTCATAGTGATTGGGGGTATTATTTCACCTGTACACGACTCCTATGGCAAACCAGTAAGTATCAGTTCCTGAAAGTGAAGAGTGAATCACATGTAGAACCCTTTTAAAAAGCTAAAACCCTAAGATTATTTTATAGGTACCACAATAGGTACCTGAGATATTTTATGTTTGTCATCTCAACATCATCACATTCATTATTATACAGTACATTATGCCTCAATTTCAGAACAGTAGGTGATTGCACTATGATGGTATACACTTACAAGACACTTTATTAGGTACACCTTGCTAGTAAAAAGCTGGACCCCCTTTTTCCTTCAGAACTGCCTTAATTCTTTGAGGCATACTTTCAACAGAGATTTCAACAGCGTATTTCTGGCATTTCCTGGGTGTAACAAGTAGTTACTGCTGCCTCTCTATCATCTCAAACCAGTCTAACCATTCTCCTTTGCCCTCACGCATCATTGTCATCACCACAACTGCAGCTCACTGGATGTGGATATACTCTTTTAACCGTAGATATGGTTGATAAGGAAAATCCCAGTAGATCAGCGGTTTCGGAAATACTCAGACCTGGCACCAACAACCATGCCACATTCAAAGTCACTTAAATCACCATTCTGATGCTTGGCAATTACTTAAGCAATTTGGCTAGAGACTAATTTTGAAAACTCATGCTAATGATAATGTGAAGCTTTATTTGTCATGAAAAGTCTCAGAGGCATCTGGTATGGACCATCACACAGTGGAAACATGTGATCATTTAAATTAGTTGAATTAGAATTTCACACATCTTTTTTGTAAGAAATATACATGTGCTTCAGATCAAAGAAAAAGCACCAACTAGGCTGAATTAATGCCAAATGTACACTGACGTTTTAGAGCGATATATACTGCCTTCAAGACAACATCTTTACCAGTGGCATCAATTGATTTTTTCTGCAACATGCAAGCTGCGCACATTACAAAAGCATGGCTGTGAAAGATGAGGGTATGGGTATGAGTACTGAACTGGCTTGCCTGAAATTCTGTACTGTTCCCAGGAGAGAACGCAACAACTACAGCAACATCTTACTTGCAACATTATAAAGAGGTTCTTAAGCACAGACTAGACAGGTTAATCGGAAGCCAGTGCAGTTTATAAAATGTTCAGGTAAAAGACAACCAAGATCCAGCATTGTTATCAAAATAAAAAAGGGTCAAACCATGATTAAAGAGTTACAATGGTAATTCTTGCTAGGCAAAAATTGTAAAAAAAATGTGGCTTGTTTGGATTGTAGCGCATTCACACATCCAAGGCGACAGCACTTGTGACGCTCAAACCTTCAGAACTGCATGCCTGCTTTTCCAGCCCAAATTTATTTGCAATGTCTGCAATGCAGGAATAAATTCATTTATTTATTCATTTTCTTCAAGGGTCACAATCCACCTGGTGCTCACATGGCAACCCTGGGCGCAAGGGCAGGAAGAACCTTAGACAGGGCGCAAATCTATCGTAGGGCACTTACCCCCAAACTCACGCGAACAATCACACACCAAGGGCCACTTAATAGACACCAGTTAACCTAGCACACGTGTCTTTGGAATGTGAGACAAAACTAGAGCACCCGGAAAACAACCTACACAAACAACGTGAGAACATGCAAACAACACACAGAAATGTCTTGTGTCGTCCCATACAGGGGTTAAAGCCAGGTCCTTCTTGCTGTGAGGCGACAGCACTACAAAATCCATTTCACCTGGGCATGAAGAATTAATGAAAAGCTTGACCTAGTTTCTGTCTCTGTATGCCCAAACAAAAGCTCCTACCCAGCAAACCTTTTTTTAGATAAGACTCTTGCTCCCGTATATGAGAAATGTTTTTAGACCTACATTAATAAGGCACAAGAATACACCTATAGAGCACCTGCTTATTCATCCATGCATTTGGACACTGTAGTATTGTAAAACATCAGACATCAATGAATTTCATGCTTAGTATGTGCTTGTACAATCACACTCGCTTCTTGCCCGAGTGTACATTTGAAAAGTGTTTGGACAATTGGAGAAGAAAATCAATATCAGTATCATCAATAATTAATAAGCTCGTATGTATTAGCAAGTAGGATACAGATCATCATTCTTGTGCTTGCATGAACTACATATAAAATACAAGTAATACAATGTAGTGTCGACATAATTTATAAATCTGAGGCTCATATCTGAATCTTTAGTTCCACACTTTAGTTCTACACATTCAGGTTATTATAGAAGTAATTCCTGGGGTGGGGTGCAATCAGGGGGTTCAAAACTGAGTAGGGGTCTGATTAGGGGTAACAACAAACAGATGCATGTAAAACATTACATAAACATATATTTTATGAATAAAGTCAAATAATGTCAACATCAAGCAATTCAAGACACAACTCTGCATTGTAGTATGTGCCAAGACACATACCATAGCAGAGAAAAATAATTATAAAAAATTCCGAGGCTGTGCACTAGCCATTAGCCAGATATAGCACTCATAGGTCATCTTACAGAAAGTATGTAACTAAATCTTCCTCCTTAGACAGCTGTGGAATAATGGACAAGGTAGAGGGCTTGGGACCAAAAGGTCAGGCTCCAGGCAAGTGCCATTGCACAAACTGCCAAACACACAATTGCTCCCCATGTGCAAACACAGGGCAGAACACGCAAACTCGACACAGAAATGTCCCTGGTTGCCCGATCCGGGGATCAAACCCGGCTACTTCTTGTTATGACAAAACGTATATTGTGTTGAATAAAAGGCAATACTTCAATAAGAAACTTGTGATACAATTTGTAATAACAGTTATTCAAATCCACCTATGAATCATATTAATAAAGATTTAATTATGTACATATTTTCTAATATGAACTATGAGTTATACAGGGGTTAGACACCTGTCATTTTAGTGTGGGAGGATTCATGGCAGGGGAGAGTGGAGCTAGACAACATCGGATGGTGGTTTGCAGGATGAGGGCAAATGTAGAGAAGAGGACCAAATGGTGGACGTTGGGAAAGGAGGAATGCTGCAAGGAGTTTAGAAAAGAGTTAAAAAAGGCTTTGAGTGGTAGCAAAAAGCTTCCAGATGACTGGGTAGCAACAGCAACAGTAGACAGGCAGAAAAGGTACTTGGTGTGTCATCTGGACAGGTGAAAGACAGCAAGGAAACTTGGTGGTGGAAATGCAGGAGATTTTTTAGAGGAAGAGGTTGGCAAAGAAGAAATGGGACAGGGAGAGGACTGGAACAGTAACATTTTGAATTATAAAATCATTCTGTGGGTGGGCATGATGGTGTAGTTGAGGTAAAACAAAGCAAAAAGAACACAGGTCCCAAGCTGCAACCTGACCCTGGAAATGTATGTGTGGAGTTTGCATGTTCTCGCCCACTTTTTTGCAGGTTTTCTATGGGTTCTCCAGTTTTATCCTGCATTCCATAGATATTGTGGAGTTCCGCCACTTTGGGTTGAATGGGGGCGTGGTCTTTTGACTCCCATCATGCAATGTACAGACCCTATGATGGAGTGGTGCCCTGTCTAGGGTTGTTCCTCACCCTTTGCAACAAGAGTTCCTGGGTGGGCACCTGCTGGCCCGCAATCCTATGTGGAAAAAAAGAAACAGCTCCAATATAGTTTGTACTAAAAAGAATAGGATGCCATTACACTTTATTGTATAATGTCAGAATAACATAATGTTAACCATTTCGTCCATGTGATTCCTTAGGGTCTTATCTCAAGCAGACACCGGCTCACCATGTGCCAGCTGGCAGTGCAGTCATCTGACTGGATCAGGTATCTATCATTACTATTGCACTGTCTTATCCACACTTTCCTTACAAGCTTTCCATTATGTCTCTCCATTCACTGCAGTACAAGTTTGAACGTGTTTTCCATTAATTAATTTGTGACTGCGGTGCAAAAAGAGGGCTGCCCTCCTTTATTGAATAGCAGAAACATAAGTGATTTGTTTTTTTTTTTTGGTTAATTTCTTGGAAGGTTCGTATGAACTGTAAAGAAGGGGCCTGACATTCGTCCTCGTCTACGATGTTGAGCGTAAACTGATTTTGTTGGAAGAGATACTGACAGTGAATTATATGGCAAATCATTAGCAAACAAGTATAAATGTTTATGTGTAATAAAGAGGTGATTAAAGAGGTGCCTATAACGTCTTAAAATGAAGAAATAAGAACAGATGGACACATTGTATTGTAAAGCAGGAAGTTTTCGGAAGCATTATGTCTTTGAATGTTGAATCCACAGCTTGAGTGTGGATATTTGAAAAACCTTTTTTTTTGTAATATAATATTTAATGAATCATTGAAAAAGGAACAATATCTGACCAAAATTATGTTTTCCTTCACAGAGTTGATCCATGGGAATGTTATCAGGACACCTGGCAGACAACCTGTAGTGTACTGGAACACCACAGAGATCTTATGAAGGTCTGTTAAACAACCCATAAACCTATTTTTAAGCTCAATCAAAGTAATCTGGGATATTTTTCCCAGACAGACCTTTAGATTGACACATTCCCTGCCCATTTCTGTGATATCACCTGAATGACTTCTTGTGATGTCAGTCACATGACATTTGTACTGAACCTATATTAAAAGTCCTAGGTTGCATCCGTAATGGTATACTTGAACACTATCTACTAGCCTGGAGCAAGAACATACTGCTAATCAGTGATCTGCCATCTTACTATTCTTTGACTCAAGACATCACACCAGATGTATTATGGGATATTTCGAGCTTGGAGAGTGTGCTAGCGATGCCTAATAGCAAATCTCTCACAATCTAGTACGACCGTCACATACTACTTGATGCATTTTAGGAATTTAGACTTACTACACTGTGCCACATAATAGATTTGCATATTAACTATTTATTTACAGTATTTAACCTTTATTTTACCAGGTCAGTCTTGCTGAGACACAAACCTGGACAAGACAGCAGTTTGAAACATCAGTTTTAACATTTATAACAGACAGTTTACAATAACACAATAAATCATCAAACAACAATAAAATATACAGTGAATCTAGCTGGATTAGTGGGGTTAAATAACGAAACATTCATACAAAGCAATAGCAGGGAGAATATGAGGTTGATTCCAAATTCCTTACAAGATGTTTGAATGTTCAAAAAAGAATGTTCCTAGGCCCACTCCCTCAATAGTTATTGTGGTTATATGTCAAGAACCAATGACTGTTGTTTTCTTAATTTTCCCAAAGTTTGCACTGAACTCGGCAAGCGTTCCTTTATGCATTTTGCCCCCAATGCTTTGAGTTCACTACAGAGCATTCTCAATCTGAAGGAACGTTTTTGACATTCAAAAATCAAAAAGGAATTAGGAATCAGCCTGAACCTGAAACCTGAAATTTATTTTAATTGTTTCTAATACCAAAGTAACCATTTTTTCAAATGGTAGGAAAATACCCGAGTCCCTTTCAAAGGTGTTCAAGGCACTGTGGTACACAGAGTCCAGACATTGCAGACATGTTGCGAAGGCATTCATATATATAAGGTCACCATAATCCAGTATAAGAAGAAAGATGGCAGCTTTTTTCTGTCAGAAAACATAAAACATGTCCTATGGTGATAATAAAAAACCCAGCTTTAACTTCAGTTTATTATTTTGACCAGGCTTCCTATGAGATCTAAAAGAAAGCCTGTCATCAATCAAGACACCCAGATACTTTTAACAAGACACTAAATCAATTTCATTCCCATTCACCTTTGGACGGGACACTGGTATTTTTCTACCATTTGAAAAAATCATTACTTTATAAACATTTAAAGCAATATTCAGGTTTATAAACCGATGTTTCACATAGAATAGCCTCTGCAAGGCTGGAACCACAACAGGATATGACTGTGTTATCAGCATAGAAATGGACTTTAGTATCCAGAAAATTTCGCTAAGTACATCCACATAAACACTAAATAAAATTGGACCTAAAACAGAACCCTGAGGCATGACAGAACAGACAATTTGCACTGTAGAGGAGACACCTTTAAAATGTGCATATTGCATTCTGTCTAACAGATAATTAGCAAACCATCCAACTGCATAATGAGACAGACCAATATTCAACAGTTTTTTAAAAATGGAATGGCCGCAGTATCAAAGGCCTTTTAAGGGTCAACAAATAAGGATGTGCAGAATTTTACTGTCCAAATAATATATCATAGTTTAACTTTTAGATATGCTGTGATGGTACTACGTTTTCTGCTGAAACTATTTTAATTCCACAATTATTCCCAACACTGATTATGATTTGATTTGGGCAATCTCTTAAATTATCTGGGCCTGCTGATTTAATAATATCCAAAGAAAGAGAGCTCTGTAGACATCTTCCACTGTGAACAATGCAAAAAAAAGGCTGAGTAGCAGGTTTAAGACCATCAGCTGAGACAGAAGGCACTGGACTTGGAGCTGGTGGGTCAGTTTGAGTAGAAGAACTAAAGAACGGATACCAGAGGCAATAAAATATTTATTAAAATAGCCAAGCATGGAAGTTCTATCAGATATAGTAGTGGCATTAAAAACAACACTGTATGGTAGATTATTATGATTCTCATGGGCTGAAATAGATTTAATTTATAAACTTTCTTGGGGTCATTTGAATGTTCTGTTGTTTCCAAAAGGTGAAAATTTGGCTTTTTTAATCGAAAAAGTCATTTGTAAGTTTCATGAAAGTGAGCCAATCAAGTGAGCCAAAAAAACACACGTCTTTTTCGCTATAGCCCATGTGAGATTTCTATTTCGCAAAAAGTCAGATAACTCGGGTTTAAACCATAGATTATCACTCCCTTTGACCCTATATCTTTATATGAAAGGGAAGAGAAGATAAACCTTTGTGGTAAACTCCCAGTTAATTATTACATAATTCAATACATTGCCAATCAAAACCATACAAGTTATAAAATAATCACTGCTCAACAAATGTTGCATTTAATCACAAAGCGAGGTTTATTTTTTAAGCACCTTTGCATTGTTTTAACTGCAGCAATCACATAATGGTCACTTATGTAGTCTTGTTGACTACGTTTGGCTAGAGGCAGAAATCAGCAGAACAAAGCTTGATGTTCAATCCATCCTGTTGGAGCTCACATCATGTGGAATGACCGGTTCCTGCCAGGGCCATCCTATAGATTTACCACTATACTAATATGTACATATAATTTCTACAGACTCTTTAATCTATTGAGGATGGGATTTCCTTCTTATTTAAGGTTTCAAGGTTTCTTCCTTTCATACCACTTTTACAGTCCAGCCTGTTCATTAGGGTTATAAAGTAAATGTAAGATTATATCCTACACATCATTTCTGTAAAGCTTCAATGGGACAATGTTCATAATTTCAGTTTTCAGATTTCATGCAAGTGTCACTTTACACTGGATTAATGATGCTTTTTAATTTCTCCCACCTACAGAGAGTAACCGGCTGCATTCTATCTAATGTGAACACACCTTCTACAACACCTGTGATTGGCCAGCCACAGAACACTACTTCTCCTATCTATCATAACCACAACACTGCAAACAAGCCCACTGCTGGTAAGTGCCTGTCTAAATGCATTTATTACGCTTTTATTAAATTGCTTGTACACTGGAAAATCACAGGATTAAGACCTGGAAGTTGGCATATGATCACTGATAAAGTCCCCATTAGTGGTCAAAGTCAGCTCTCATATAATGTTTTACTATGTCTACTGCTCAAAAGAAAGCAACATTTACCAGCTATGGTTTATACAGACAATCTTTGACCGTGGAAAGATAGATAGGAGCCTGGAGGTGAGATGCCAGTGTTTCAGCAACAGCTATACTCGAGAGCTGTTTTTGTAGCACAGTGTCATCAGTGTGCCAAGAGTGGAGGAACCATTAACAAACATCCAGCTGAAGGACACACAGCGGCCATTTGTGGTTGAGCTGAGAGGTGAGGGTAAAACTAGAGATGCCAACTCCTGGAGCTGCTGCAGTGAGCATCAGACCATGTTTGCCTTCTTGTTCACAGACATCAGAACTGTAACTAATCAACTGGTAACTGTAACTATTAATCTGGACTAACAACATATTATTCAAACATTCCTGATCTAGCAATCATGCTTTTGTATAATTAGTTTGGCTTCTGATTTTTCTCTCTGTCTCTCTTTCTTTCATCCAGTTAAGCTCTGGGGAAAAATGAGTGAGAGTCTGGGAAAAATGTGCTGTGTTCGTCCACATGTGGAGCGCTTCACCTTTGTTGGTGCGTATTACTACTCGATTAGCATGCTAAAATATATTATATTAAAATTTACACATTTATCCTATAGTTTCCTACAAGAAGATGGGAAAACTTTTTTTATTATCATGTCATAGATCAGTCAATTATAAAACCACTTTCTTTCCGTCTGTGCAGATGAGAACGCAAACCTCGGCCCAGCGATGCGCTATGAAGAAATTGGTGAGTGGATTTGATTTGTTGTGACTTATTTTGCATTTATGGATTCTAGATCTGTGAGTCACTAAGAGACAGATTATGATGAATAGACAGGCATTCATTTTGTTTTCTTGAGCTGTGACAAAGCAACAGACTCTCATTACACTTCCTTTAATGCTTTCATGTGGGTGAAGCATGTCGGTGGTAGCATCATGTTAGGCATATATATATATATATATACTGCTCAAATAACAAAGGGAACACTCAAATATCATCTAGATCTGAATGAATAAAATATTGTCATTGAATACTTTACTCTGTACAAAGTTGAATGTGCTGCAACAAAATCACACAAAAATCATCAATGAAAATCAAGTTTATTAACCAGGATTTGGAGTCACACACAAAATGAAAGTGGAAAAACACACTTCAGGCTGATCCAACTTTGATGTAATGTCCTTAAAACAAGTCAAATGAGGCTCAGTATTGTGTGTGGCCTCCACGTGCCTGTATGACCTCCCTACAACGCCTGGGCTTGCTCCTGAGGGATCTCCTCCCAGACCTGGACTAAAGCATCTGCCAACTCCTGGACAGTCTGTGGTGCAACTTGACGTTGGTGGATGGAGCAAGACATGATGTCCCAGATATGCTCAGTCGGATTCGAGTCTGGGGAACAGGCGGGCCAGTCCATAGCTCAAATGCCTTCATCTTGCAGGAACTGCTGACACAATTCAGCCACATGAGGTCTAGCATTGTTCTGCATTAGAAGGAACCTTCTATTAGAAGGAGACCTTGCATTTTCCAACATAACAGTGCCAAACCACATACTGCATCATCTACAGCATCATGGCTGCGTAAAGGAAAGGTTCGGGTACTGAACGTTTCTCTTATGTAAAACATTTGGCGCATCATAAAACAGAAGATATAACAAAAAAGACCTAAGATAGTTGAGCAACTAGAATCCTACATTAGAGATGTATGGGTTAACATTCCTATCCCTAAACTTGAGCAACTTGTCTACTCAGTCCCCAGACGTTCATAGCCTTTTTTGTTTACAATTTGTACTTTGTCCTAACTTTTTTGGAATCAGGTTTGAAAGATATTTCATTTGAATTAATTGTGTGCTTCTTCCTGATACCCAGCCCTGTTAAAAAAAAGTGTTGTTTAGCTGTGTGTATTTATTGTGTTTTTGTTTTCTCTTGAACATGCTTCCACACTCTTCCTCAGTGTGCCTTACAGAAGTAGCATGGAAAGAATACATATTTTCTGCATACAAAAAATAGTGGCCCGTGTATAGTAGTCTTCTACATTTACAGGAACATTTTAGAAACTTGTCCAATGATGCGTTTAGCACATTAAGTACTGGAGAACAAGATTCTCCCTCTACAGCAGGGACATCAAAGTGCATGACTTAGGCCCTGAAGAGGCTCCTCATTCTATTGAAATCTCCCATTGCATTACCATCTGAATGCACATCTGACATTTTCTGGAATAGCACCAAGTTTCTGAGGCTTTGTGACTGTTTGTAAACCACATAAAAGGCCCTGGAAGCTACTTAATGTTGTGGTGATACGTATATGTTGTAGATCTAGTTACAGTATGTGTGTATTCTCTTATTGTAACTAAATTAACTAACAGGTCATTCTACATTTTATTTGTATTAAATGATGTGTATAAGGGTCTTAACCCTATGAAAGATGACACTGTGGGTGGTAAAACAAGGTTTGGATATAAAAACGTATTTAAAACCATCATCTCCCACTCTTTTTCTCTTACATCCCTTAGACTTGGTAAGTGAGCCTCATAACCATGGAAACCTATATGACCCATTTTTTCTTCTTTATTTTGTGCATGTGTGTGTAAATAAAGAATCTAGTGTTTAAATTTAAAAGGAAAACTGAGTTTAGTTTAAACCCCTTGTTAGTAATTACCTATAGAACTCTTCACCTGTCACCTATTTGTGTGTGCTTCGTGGTGTTACTAAATAGCAGGTTTATGAGAGATATATTATAAATTGTGTCACTACTTATTTTGATCCAAAAGATGAACTAGTTTATTATCATGTTTGAAGTAGAACTGAAAAAAAAATTATATTATCTCCCTAAATCCCACATATATTAACCTAGATTATGCAGCTTGCAGGAAATATTTGCTTTGAGTTCTGTCAAGTACTGGCATGTGGTGAGGAGAAATTATTAGGGGACATTGTTAATGGCATCTAGATTGGTGCAACAGAAAAGCAATTGTCCTGTCATCTGTAGATTGGAATGTAGATTGGACTATGAATCGTAGGCATCTGTAAGCGCATGCATACAATATGGACAGTCAGAGTGTATTACACTGATCTGATGTGGTGCTGGCTGGTGCAAAACTGCTTTACAAAGTATATGATACCCTTTATTGTTCCTGGTTGTAGCTGCAATATGGATACTGGAAATTACCCGTTGCCAAACTAGGGAGAAAACTGGGGGTAAGTCGGAAAACTGGTTAATAGAAGAGTGATTAAGATGTACATTTAGTAAACACATGCATTACAACATTTATACTTAAACTGGTGATAGTAACATTTACATATTTTTTTTATTAATACTATAATTTTAAAGGGGTAACTTTTAAATTGCTATTAGCTGTTTGCACAATCTATGGTTTGTTTGTATGCCATGACAACCAAACAACGAAAAACAGCAAACTTGGGATGCAATGAAGGCTGAGAGTAAAGCTGTGAGAGATATGGCCCCTTGCATAGGCCACTCCAACACACTTGAGTGCATTCAGGCTCTTGTTCTGTCTCGCAGCCAATCCACAGGCTGGTCTATTTATGAGGCTGAATAGGAACCCACTATCAGAGCATTACCTCTGAACCAAACTAAAACGTAGCACACACACACACACACACACACACACACCGTAACTCCATGTCATTTTGCCTTGTGTCTTTCTCAGTGTGTTTCACAGGAGGCAAAATGAAACTAAGCAGGGCTTTATGCTGCAATAATGATTTCAGACATGCCCAACTACACCTCTCTTTATGCTCATGCTTTTCAATACTGCACCCATAGCTCATACACTATCAATTATCTCATCGCCATGACTGTCAAAAATTCACGTCATAAATACTTTTACTGAATTATTGTTTCACAACTTAAAAAGTCAGCAATGAGGCTCATATGAGGCATTAGCTAAAGGCTCGGATGTGCTCATTAGTATTTGATGTTATGTGGTTTATTTGTTTGCTTTGTGTGGGTTATACTCTGCAAACTGGTTTTGCGTCACTTGGCTGCAGTCAGATAAATGTAATCAGTGGACCGTAATTAGACAAACACAGCTGCCCAGATTTCTCTCATTGTGGTACGTAGTGTCTGTACACCCGCAAGGAAGTATGAAGGTATGCAGTTTACTGAATTTGTAGACCATCTGGGCTGGCAATATTTAGAGGTTTATAGATTAAGAAAAGAAACTGAATAAATATGCACAGCAAAACTATGTCACTACAAAGCCAGACCGATGGGTGAAACCATTGCAGACTTAGGATGTACTGTGAAAATGGTAAATACAGATCCCCCACCTCTCTTTACGGGATCTGATTATTTAGAGCTTTGCTCATTGTGCATGCCCATGTACACTGTGCTTTGAACAGGATTATGTTTCAGGTTTGTGGGTTTTGTAAAGGGCAGTATTATCTTGGGCCAGGCGAAAAGAATAGAGACACTTTCAAAAGGAAATCGCCCACCATTGTTGCTCTGTGCAACCATAGCTAACGAACGTCAAAAGCCTTTTTCAAATCAGTCCTCTTAACGGCAGCAATAATACTGTGGAGGAATCAGGGTTCCCATAAATCCATTCCAGCCAATAAATAAGCGGTGCAGGATTCCCCACAACATCTGCTGTAAGCTCAGATATAGGACGGGTCTGCTTGTGGTATAGTGGGAAAGGAAGTCTGGACTGTAGCCCAAGGCATTTCTTCTCACGTTAACAGCATGGGTCCTGTTGGTGACTTTCACTTGCTTGTTGTCAATAGGTCTAGATGGTCACTGCAAGTAATGATATTTAGAGTGGGCTTATTTGCATTTAAATAAAGGCTAATGCATGTACAATGTGCCTTCTTTATTACTTCTTATGAAAATAGCTCATTGGAATTCCTTAATTAAAGATGACTCTATTAAGAAAAGTGGTGCTTTTTATATTATGCCGGTATTACAACAATCTAAACGTTTGGTTTGGTTTGGTGTTCCACAGTATTGAGTAAATTATACTAAAAGTATACTATACTAATCATTGGTAATAATCGGAGTTTTCTTATTTCTTCTCTTTGTTACGACCACAGGTTCTAATACTTTTGCTACTGCTAATCCTACAACTACTCATACTTCTTCTTATACTACTGCTACTATTATTACTACTGCTAATACTACTATTGCTACTTCTGCTACTAATACTACTACTATTATACTGTTAAATCTAATAGACATACTGTAAATACTATATTACATACTGTACTACTACTACTACTACTACTACTACTAATAATAATAATAATAACTATTATTATTATTATTATTATTATGATGATGCTGATGTTGGCAAAGGCTGTCCTGTGACCCTGTGTGGATTAAGTGGAACATAACTGATGGATGGATGAATGATAATGATGTTGACAATAAAGCAGATAGAGTTGCTAGAGTCAACTAGTCCTAATGTTATTGTAGTGAATTCAGGTTTATTATTCATGTAAATACAAAATTTAATTACAGTATTACCTTCAAAATCTCCCCAGACAAATGAATAAAACAGCCTTACCTCACGTAAATAGACTATATTTCCAAAAGTATTTGCTCACTCAACCAAATGATCAGAATCAGGTGTTCCAATCATTTCCATGGCCACAGGTGTATAAATGCTTCAGCATACCACGACATTTTAGATAATTCCATGCTCCCAGTTTTGTGGAAACAGTCTGGAGCTAGACCCTTCCTCTTTTAACATGACTGTGCACCAGTGCACAAAGCAAGGTCCATAAAGACATAGATGACCAGAGTCTGGTGTGGAAGAACCTGACTGGTCTGCACCTGTCCTGACCTTTAACCTGATAGAAAATATTTGGGATA
>JAOUQT010000009.1:11095501-11112456 GCA_025769995.1 Xyliphius kryptos | reverse complement strand
GTTATTACAGATATAATTATCAGTAATGACAGAGAAAGACTGGCTGAACATTCTGCATTCTCCACACTGTAACAGCTAAATGTGTGACATAATTTATGCTACCTTATACAAACTCTGAGGTATCGGATGATAATAAACGGATCTGGTGCGGATGCCGTTGGTGTTTTCTTTTCGTCTGATTCTTTGGTTGCGGATTTATTCCGTAGCAGTCGTAACTAGTAGTGCATGTCAATGACATCAGCAAGATCTCATTAGATGTATCACTATAAGGGTCTGATTAGTGACTAAACCCAGCGACACAGTTAATACAGTTCTTGCCCCCCAAAAAGCAACCAATAGCAATCAGTATGATACCTAAAGGTAATGACCATTTCCTAAAGGGGATCCCCTCATAGGACAAGCTGTGGTAACTGGACTTTTTTCCCAGAATCTTCACTTAAATCTTCATAGTAAGCATTATGTAATTAGTTTAGCTTAATATTGCATTTTCCTCATATTTTGTGTGAAGTTTCACTACTGTCTCGTTTTTCTCCCCTGAAGGCAGTTTTAGCGCACTGGTGGTTCTTATGGGAATACCTGTTTGCAAAAAAAAATTTTAATATCTTGGAAAGTTGCTGACTGCAGCTGTTTTGTTTAAATTTATTGCAAAACTTTGTGAATCTGTGCAACGAAGTTGCGTGTGTATACACTCACTGGCCACTTTATAAGATAGACCTGTCCAGAATGGTCAGGAAAAGATAAAATATCCAGGAAGCAGCGAGTGTGTGTCAACAGGAAGTTGACACACTTTTGGATGGTCACCATGTGCAGAAAAAGTGTTAGTGTGCCACTGTGTGACAGGAATGTGCCAATTTTGCATTTTTATTGGATGTTTAGTTATTTGTATATATATTTATATATTTATAAGATGAAAGTATATTGTGTACAGTATGAGACCCATAATGATTTGACAACTGAGCAAACAGACAACTGTTGCTAAAATGTAAATGACCCCATATAGACTCATCATGAATACCATTTAAAATTAAATCACTCCCTTTAAAATATATTATTTGTCTCAGTTACAACATTTCAACATTTCAATTGCTTTCAGGAAAATAAGCCTCCAATTGTAGGCTTGTGGTTAAGGAACTGGCCTTGTGACAGGTTTGATTCCCGGGAACACTTAGTCAAGTATGACTGAGGTTTTGCCAAGATCATATATAATGCTACTCACATTCACATACTCACGGCCCTGGCCCTGAGTAATTTATTCCGCACTGGGGAAAGAAACCCTAGAAGCGGTTACAAGAAATACCCTTTCAGAATTATCTGACATATGAATTCAGCAGCAAAGGAAACATATAATATTATAATTCAGATCATATATAATGTAATGTAATATAATAATTATGTCAGGAATTGTGGCTCCTCCATGATCTCCTGCTCATTTTCTGCCCCAGGCTTTAGGACACAGACCCTGGCAATCAGTGGGCCAGCTGTTGCTTGTACAAACCTGATTTTAAAAAAGTTGGGAAAAAGTACAAACTTAAAAAAAATTGCACTACTGATATTGTATTCAAAATAAAACATAGACAATATATCAAATGTCGAAAGTGGGACATTTTGGAATTTCTTGCCAAATACTGGCTCATTCGTTTCATGACAGTAACACATCTGAAAAAAGTTGGGAAGGGGCAATAAGAGGCTGAAAAAGTTAAAGGTACAATCAATTGCAACTTCTTAGGTCAATTGGCAATTAGTGATTAACATGATTGGTTATAAAAAGAGCATCTTGGAGTGGCAGTGGCTCTCAGAAATACAGATGGGATCCCCTAACTCTGCGCAGAGAAATACTGGAACAATATCAGAAAGGAGTTCAACAGTGTAAAATTAAGAGTTTGAACATATCATCATCTACAGTGCATAATATCATTAAAATATTCAGAGAATCTGGAAGAATTGCATTTTCCAACATGACAATGGCAAACCACATACTGCATCAATCACAGCATCATGGCTGACTAGAAGAAGGGATCAGGTACTGAACCTTCACCTGTAGAAATCATTTGGCACATCATAAAACGGAACATTTGAAAAAAGGTCTAAGACAGTTGAGCAACTAGAATCCTACATTAGACAAAAATGAGTTAACATTTCTATCCCTCAACTTGAGCCCCAGACGTTTACAGACTGTCGTAATAAGAAAAGGAAATGTCTTACAGTGGTAAACATGGCCTTGTCCCACCTTTTTTGAGATGTGTTGTTGTCACAAATGTGAAAATCAACTCTTTAAATGACACAATGGCTTTAAAATGGCTTTTCTGTGTTTGCTGTGGATTATTTCATAAATATTTGCCATCATGCCTTCATGAACATTCATGCGATGATGATGAATTCATACACTGTAAGTTCTATCCGCTGCTAATGGATTCACGTGAAGTGGAGTATGATGCTCACATGGATGATTTTTTGTACAGTATCCTTGTAAATTAAGACTGTTTATACAAAGTGTCCCTGTGTACTGGATCTCGTATTGCGATGAAATTGCTGCATTCCCCAGGACTCACTTGCACCTCCCTATACACACAGTCTTACAAGCTAGCATGCATTTACATGCCCGCTCCCTCTCAGACGTCTTTATCCCAGCTCTGTAATGCATTACAGAATGCAAGTGTGTACATACAGGTGCCAAGGTTGCTCCGATAGTGGCCTTCAGCTATTTTTGCATTGTTGGGTATGGCTTATAGCATCTTCTTCACAGTACCCAATAGATTTTCTGTAGTGTTAATGTCAGGTAAGTTGCTAGACAATTAAGAACAGGGATACCATGGTCCTTAAACCAGGTACTTATAGCTTTGGCATTGTGTGCAGTTGGAGTCAGTGCTTCAAGAACCACCAAGAACAGACATATGAAAGACATGGGTTTTAGCTGTAGCATTCCTTGTGTCAAGTCACTCTCGAATAAAAGAGAGCGTCAGAAGCGTCTAAAAACAAAAGGGACTGGACTGCTACTGAATAGTCTAAAGTTAAGTTCTCTGATGAAAGTAAACTTCTTTGGAAATTTTCTTTGAAAATCAAGGTCCCAGAGTCTGGAGGAAGAGAGAAGAAGCACAGAATCCATATTACTTGAGGTCTAGTTTCCACAGTCAGTGATGGTTTGGGGAGCCATGTCATCTGCTGCTGTTGGTCTACAAGAAAGTCATCTACAAGAAAGTTTTAGCACACCTCATGCTTCCTGCTTCTGACAAACTTTTAGAAAATTTTGATTTCATTTTCAAACAGGACTTGGCACCTGCACACAGTGACAAAGATATAAGTAAGAAACATACAACTATATATAAGTATAAATATATTGCTTACTTTCTGTCTGTCTGTCTGTCATTGTTTATGTGCATGTGAGTATGCATTTGTCTGGTTTTATGTACAATGGGTATATGCTGGCTTGACTTTGCGTGCATTTATATGTATGTCTACTAGTAATACAATTAAGTAGGCAATATGGAGACATTCTGGGTCCATTATTTCTGGAATTTACATTAGTTTTCCCCATGCTATATTTTCTTCCCAAAGAGATGAATATGAATTAATGAATATACATAGATATATATTCCATCTGTCCGATTTTTACATAATTTTTTAATTCACTTTTGAAACTTACAGTACCAGGCTCTAACTAATTGTCTATTGTTTTGATGACCATGCGGGTGTGTGTCTCTTTCCTGACTGTTTACAGTGTGAAATGTGTTCTGATCCAGCAGGCTTAGCACATCTATTACCTCCGGCGTGCAGAAATAAGTGCTTCCCCATTACAAGGCCAGATTTAAAGGTTGAATGTCAATGGAAAAGTAGATATATACAGACTCTCCTACTTTCTATTTCCTGTAGCATGTATTCTCATGAAACATGCATAATTTTTTTTACTTCTACAGTACATTTTTATGCTTTTTTAAAGATCAAACTGAACTGAGCGCTCGACACACTGAAGTATCCTTTATGTTTAAGTATATACGCCGAGACACTTGGCAAACTAGAGATCAGGCGCGAGTTCACTTCTTCCCGAACCAAAGCTGCTTCAAGCATAGCAGTGGCACATGTGGGCTGAATGCATACAAGCAACAAATAAAGTTAAATGATTCTTTTATCTCTACATATTTAAAATGCTGAACTTTTAGTTGTTTCTTGGTAGCTTCATAAAGTTTCGCTTTCATATTTTACGTTGGATTTTGACTAACCTGGATCAATTCTCATTTTAATGCACTGGGAGTGACTTCTCTTCAATAAAAGCTTATGCATTTTTTGATAATTCCTTAAGTAATTTGAGAGAGAACATTTACTCTGTGACAAGGTATAATGTTGGCATGTAGCCTGGATAGCTCAGTTGGTAGTGCGTGCTGCTGGAAAAAAAGCCAGGAGCATAACATATTGAATCCCCAGGTAAGGCTGCAACAACTAACAAGAAGCTGGGATGCTCACTCAGACTGCTTCTGTATGCAATGAATGGTGCAGCAAACCATTGAAAAGTGATGGCAGAATATGACATATAATATAAATATCAAAGTTTTTTATGAAACAACTAAAGTACCACTTTCTACAGTTACATAATCCTTAATCTTGAGCTCTTTACTTTTGGCAGAATTTCTTGAATGTCCATGTGATTTCAAATATTCAAATATATCTCGCATGCTATTATCTGGATTGGTGGTGGTGTAAAAGAGTGTATTGCATCAAATGATTTATTACTTTTTGTGCCCAAAACTCCAGGGCTAGTCTCTGGTCACATAATGAACCTGACCAGGATGAGGATGTTATTTGTGATGAGTACATGAACACACTAATGTAGCCAGCTGTACTTATAAAGCCAACAGGAAACTGAAATTAAATTTCTTTCTGCAAAGCAGTGTCACCAACTTAGCAATTTTGTAACTATATTTAGCGAGTGTTCAGACCCCTGTAGTGACTTTTTTAAGTGCTTAGCGACAAATCTATCTGTTGTTAGAGACTTGTTGGGAAACATCTCACCATATGTGTTCTGTGTGATGTCCTAGCCTAGTATATGGCTTAATTTGCCATAATAATTTCATGTTTTGGATGGCTTATATATAGTATTTTCTATAGTATAGTATATATAGTATAGTCATCTGGAAGCTCTTCGCTACCACCCAACGCCTTTCTGAAAACCTCATTTCTCAAATTCCACCATTTTGTCCTCTCCTCTACATTGGCCCTCTTCCTTTTCCTAACCACCAGAGTCATCCTGCAAACCACCATCCAATGTTGTCTAGCTACACTATCCCCTGCCACTACCTTACAGTCTCCAATCTCTTTCAAGTGACCTCGTCTACACAATATTCAGTCTACCTGTGTGCTCCTGCCTCCACCCTGTGCTCCTCCTTCTTTTTCGGCACTAGAAATACACTGGCTTGTGTTCTCTAATGGCTGATTTATGTTCACACAGATTTACTGGCAAAAATCATGACACATTTTAACAATGCTTGTGTTTGCAACTGTAGAATTGTCATTGCATGACGGAGCATCTTGTTGCATTTAATTAAACGTAAGGGTGGAGTGGATTTGTTTATTAAGAACAACTCTGTGCTTACCAATTCATTACTGTGCCAAATGCCAATCGCAAAATAGATTTAATTGCAAACTCTAGAGTCCAGTGGAGCTGTGCTTCATGTAGAGGTTGTCCCAATGCCTTCAAATAAGTATTTTGACTGATGGAGTGGTTGCACATGGTTGGTTGAAGATTAACGTCTTATCACAAGGTCATGAGATAAAATCCTAGCTCATTTAAGCTGCCATTGTTTGGCTCTTGTGCTCAATTATAAACTGAAACATGCTTTCTTCTGACGTCTGCCAAATACCAACTAACTTTAAGTCTTCATGTTTAAAAAAATAATAAAGTAAATGCATTCAAGTTTTTTTTTAAACAAAAGGAAAAGTTGTTACGTGTATAAACAACTACTTCAAATTGAAATTTCGATAGCAAAATATTATGTTTGTGCTTTTTTATGGAATTTGAGTTGAAGCTGAAATTAAAATCAAGCCTTTACAGTAAAGGACAGTTATATAACTATTATGTATATATATTCTTTATACATCACTGTTGCCTGCTTTTCCATGCTTCTTTAGTGATTACCTATCTCAAGATTTCACTGGTGTCCTTGCAGTGCCACAGTATCCAGGTGGAAATGATAGATACCCACAGCAACTCTAAAACCCTATTCTCCTCCACAAAAAATACACATTGATTCATTAACCAATAAATACAGATGTAAGCCTGTTTAACTGCCCACTCTCACTGTGCTAGCATGTTAACTAGCCTAATGATGGTGTCCTTATCGGCAGATCAACACTGTGCCAGTCATGATTGGAGAAACAATGCATGCACCCAGGGTGCAGGCTTATCTTTTCACTGACTGTCATCTGCCTGTAACAAGGTGTCTCTCAGGCAGCTGGAATAATGACTGAGTCTGGACTCTGGAGATAGACAAGCAGCTTGGCAGCCTCTTCAAAAAAACCTGTTATTCCAGAATGAATTGCATATTGATCCTGAATTTTTTTTAAATTTGAATATTGCTACTCTGACAGGTGTGGAATAATGTACACATCTTTTAAATCTATAAGAATCTTATTATATATAAATAGAAATCTACAGTTTTTTTTACATCCGGACCAGAGTTAATCATAGCATGTGGCCCAATTGTAGAGTCAGGCTCACAATAACACCCCTATACCTGCTCAGGACGGAATGCCAATATGTGACAACTGTCATTCAGTCATAACAATCTAGCCCATTATTGCTGAATGAAATAGACACAGAATGCTTATAAAACAGCCAATACCTGAAAGCATGTACAGAACTTAGCTGTAATAATCACAAAATATATTAAAATTTCTTTCTAGAACAGGACTTTTAATTCAGTACAAATCTATGTAACATACCAGATGTTTTCTATGGATATTGCCAAACTCTATCCATGGTGTCAAGCAACCAAACAATTTCTTTACATGATACACTATACAACTGTATATCAAACAGTAGCACTGTAAGTAATTTTACAATTAAATTTCAAATACCAATTAGCTCAACTATAATAATACCTAAATATTCTCTAATAAAACATTACCAATGTGTATGAAATATGTAAGTATTGTTAATTAATATTTCGGTATCTTAAAGGTCTGTTTCATTAATAGTCAGTGTGGGGAAAAAATATTATGGTGTAGCTGCACATTGTATTTTGATAAATTGTTTAGAAACCTGGCTACTCTGTAAAACTCAACAGCAGAAAGCAAATAATTTTGGCAAACAAGAAATAAAATATTTCAAGGTGTTAGAATTATAGACAGCAAAGCTATATGCGTTAAGATAACAGTCCTGCAAATTACAGATAATTGATGATGAACAGGTTATGCGAATAGATAATAACTATAAAAAATATAAAAAACTGAAGGTGCACAGCCATCCTAATGAACACTTTTACTTTAATTGCTTATTGTACAATACTTTATTATATATGTACTTGATTTAATCTTTCATTTAAAGTTAAAGGTACTTTTACTGTAAATTTTCTTCTTCCAACTAAGCATGTCAACATTTTAAGGTTTTGGTGATGGTATGCGTTAGAAATATATTGTTTGTACACATCAGATTGCTTTACAGTAATCTGTCTTTTCTTTAGTGTACTTTAGTAGTCTCTCCAGTCACCATATCTGAATCCAGTAGATCACCTTTGGGATATGACATAAATGTTGGCATTAATGTGCAGTTTACAAATCCTTGTAGTCTAAAATCTCAACACCTTGAAAAACATACAGCAAACATGCTAATTCAGTATAAGTAATAAATCTAAATTGCAACAGCTGGCTTATAGATGTAACAATTTCATATAGTTATCAGATATGAATATGACTGAATTTATGAAGCAGTGTATTCAATTTTATATGCAAATAAATAATTAAGTTGAATGACTTAACTGTATGTTAAAATACAGTATCTACTGCCCAACACATTGGCCATGATAACATAATATATTCTATTAAAAGAGACAGGAATCTTTTGCACTGTATAAAATCAAATTATGGCTTCACTGTGCTAAGCAGGGGCCACAGGAAGTGTTTCAAATCACATTTGTGTGGACCAAATGAGATGCATGTGCTCCTCAATTACATTTCAGGATAAAGGGACTGCTAATCCCCCATACCGCCAGAAATCTAATAATGAATTTCCCCAGCCTCAAAAATAATATAGATAATGAATCTTGGAATTTTTTATTGCATTATTCTCCATGCTAATGTTGTTGGAGGTTAAATGTTACAATGTTAAATGAGTATCGTGCAATATTTACCTGGTGGACTATGTAGAGCCCAAACCATTTTATTGTACATGTGCAAAACCCACACACAAATGCAGAATGCAAAGACAGGTGCTTGGATTTGCAATATTCTTAATAGATCCTGTAGGTCTATTAAGTTTATTATGAATGCTGAATGCTAAAACCAGATCCCATTTTTTGTAGTGTGCATTAGCCAAATTAGGTGGAGAAAAGCTTTAGCCCCACAAAGACTTCAAATCCTAAACACTGACTGCCAAAATTGAGCTTATGTAGCCTGGCCTCCTTCTGCTGAATTCAGCTAATACTTGTCGAGCTCATTTGAATTGGGCTCGATGTTGGAAAAGAGTGTAGAATGATTTCTGTTCCAGAGGAGCTACTCACATTGGAGCTACAATCATTCAAGGAAACCCTAGTGTTGCACCAGTGTGGCTGCAGAGACATCAGACAGTTCTTTTCCTGCCTGCTTATGACAAATAGCTTTTTAATGCCCTCTTGTGCTTTCACTGGGTCTATTCCTATCTTTTGTTCTATTTTAATAAGTCTGAATTTATCTTCAGCAGTCTCTTCCAGGTATTAAGGTATTGTCTAGATTGCTCGTGGATGACAAAATACATGTGAAGACATGGATGACTAAAACATAGCCATATTTTTTAGTCTTGGCACTATGCAGATGTCTTCTCTTCAGCGTGTAATGCAATGCATCAACTTTCATGTGGTGTGCATGCACTGAAATTTATTTATTAATCTGAGGGGTAGTGAGGGTCCCACAGCCTTGATACTGGACATGTAGCAGTAAATTGATCATGTGAAATGATAAGGAATAAAATACATCTAGACCTGCTGGATATAAAACCCCATTCCATAAAACAAAGGAGGTGTGTATGGGAGCTATATTTATTGGGTCATGGAGATCAAGGCAATGGTGCTTTTTATAAATACAAAGAAGATTTACTCTATCAGTCAAGTAGAAAACATGGCCAGATTAGCCTCAACTACCATGGTTTACAAAAAGCATGGAAACCAAACTCTAATGTATTATACATTATTCAAATGCATTACAAATTGCATTTCAAAAGATTTGGTTGGTCCTTAGTTGTAATATGCTCTTCCCATGGGAATTTTCTGTGAAACGGAATATTTGTCTAATAAACATCTTAATATGCAAGTTTTAATATACATATGATAGTGGATATATTATAATTTTAAGTTAAGTCAATAATAAATGTGTTAACTTATCTGATGAGAACTAGCCTTGTGTCAGAGAATGTAAGTAAGTGATGAGTTGTGTGTGTCTTGCACTTCATGACCTCTAACCTACAAACTAACCTAGGGAAACTAAATATTTGATTTACGCCATTCACCCAAAAGGAAATCAAAGAGTGGGATGTGCCAAATTAAGCTCCCTGTAGAGAGAGCATCTGTTGTTTACATATGATACATGCTTCTAGTTCTAATCCTGATTTGCTTAATAGATTGTGTCTTTCTTATCTCTGCAACATAGTTTCACAATGATAAACTCATAACACTTAGCTTGAGCCAGAGTTTGGGTTTGATTATTAAAGCTTTTCAAATTTTTATTCGTCTGACCACAGAACAGTTTTTCAATTTGCCACAGTTCATTTTAAATGAGCCTTGGCCCAGAAAAGATGTCTGCACTTCTGGATATTGTTTAGATATGGCTTCTTTTTTGAACTATAGATTTTTAGCTGGCAAGGGCGGATCGCACGGTGACTTGTGTTTACAGATAATGTTCTCTGGATATATTCCTGGGCCCATTTCGTGGTTTCCAATACAGAAGCATGCCTGTATGTGATGCAGTGCACTGTAGATATGTTCAAATTTCTTGCAGTTGTACACTGTCGATCTCCTTTCTGATATCGCTCCACTATTTGTCAGTGCAGAGTTAGGGGGATCGATGATCCTCCTTCCCTCTTTACTTCTGAGAGCCGCTGCCACTCCAAGAATCTTTTTTTATACATGTTAAAGATCTTTTGCCAATTCATCTAATGAATTGCAATTGTTTGTACCTTTAACTTTCCCAGCCTCTTATTTCTTTAATATGAGTTTTTTAATATGAATTGCTGTCACGAAATTTTAAATGAGCTCACTTTTGACATTTGATATGTTTTCTATGTTCTATTGTCAATACAATATCAGTTTTTGAGATTATTGCATTCCGTTTTATTTACAGTTTGTACTTTGTCCTAACTCTTTTGGAATTGGGTTAGCAGAAATATCATCTAAATAAAGGGGTTCCAAACTGCTCATGACCACAGAGATCCTTAATTCAGGCGTTTCCTATATATAGAAATTTCCTATGGATTTACATTATATAGGTTATTACCACTGTCCCTTTCCCCTCCCTCTCCTGCCTTTATGTCTTTTTTGCATGGTCTGTTTAATTTACATTCATAGATCTTTAATGACCTGTTTATTTGTATTCTTATTTTGTATTAACTGGCTGCTTTTATTTTGACAGTTTATATATTATATTATATATAATATATTTTAGTCATTCGTTGCATGGGCAGATGAATTGTTTGTGTGAAAAGGGTAATAAAATCAAGAAAGGCAACATCCATTAATGATTCCATTATAAAAATAATAGCAGTCCAATATGCCTGTAACCTGGTCAGTTACTGTTTTTGTTAGAAATTATAATACTCAATGGCAAGTAATTTACAAATAGGTGTAATAGAGTCATAGAAAACTAGCAGACCTAACATTCACAATATGCATGCTTCTGGTTTGTGTAATTCATTAATCAATTCAAAGAGGTGTGTTCAAAATATTAGCAGTGTGAATTTAAATTATTTAAGTTATTTATTCATTCATTCTGTGAAAAAACAGCTGTTACTCAGATGGCCCTTATTTAAGGATGAAGCCAATATGTAGTATAAACATTTCTGCCAGAAAACCTGAAAAATGGGTCATTTCAGTTATTGTCCAGAAGATCAGTGTACTTTTATTAAAATGTTAATTGGATTGGATATAAAGAAATGCAGAAAATGATGTTCTGCTTAGCTAAAATGATCTCCAATGCTTCAAATGAAATGAAAACAAAAGAGACGGAAGACTGCCATTCGAATGGATTGAGAAACTGGACAGCAGCTAATGAACAGCTACAGGGTTAAAAAACAGTCTGAAGTTACCTGTGAGTACTGTGACAATTGTAACAACACTATACAGGGTGCCAGTTAATTGTAGGGCGCAGACACATACACACAACTAAGCTACACAGATCGGTACATGTCTATGAAATGTTCGAGGAAAACGGAGCAACTAGAGAAATCCCACACAAACACGAAAATATCCAGAGATGCCTACCCTGGGGCTCGAACCTTCTTGCTGTGAGGCGACAGCACTACCCCCACTGAACCACTGTTTGACCCTCACTAACATGAATTAATTGTTTTGTTTTTTGCAACACAGCAAAATTGTATAATGAATAAATGAAAGTGTAAGGTCATAAAAAAACATGCTAAAATGTGTACAATGTCAGTTTGTGTAGGAAATTTTATTCTGTATTGGAAAAATTGTGTCACTTACATGTGATAGCCAACCTACCATATAAGTACATCAATGAAAGAGGCTACCCACACTGCCTCAGAGACTGTTCCAGGAAATCTTCAGGGTGAGAAATTATACAACCAAAATTATACAATTAAAATAACAAGAGGTCAGTTTGATGAATTCAAGAATCTTAAAATTATCAAACTGTATGAATACTGGAAGAGCAAGTTAAAGCTTCAAGTTAGAGCAAATTCAAGGATGACTACTTTATAGTTTATAATAAGTGTCTTTAAGGATGGTGAGCAAGCAGAGAGAGCTGAATACTGACCCATAGCATCAATAACCCTAGAAAGTCAAATAAAATTAGGGTTGTGTTTTACTGCTACATAGTATGGCGGAATTGCTTTGAATGATCACATGCTGACTGGACCTGAACTTACAAATGGGCTCTGCAGATTCCGTATATATCAGTCATCTTCAATGTAGAGAAAAAGTTTCACAGGTGGAATGTAAACCTCAAAGACAGAGATTGTTTCCAGTTTCTGTGAAAGGCAACACAAATTCAAAGCCAAAAGAATTTTCAGATATTATTGAAGATTTATCTATAGTTTTATCTATTTGAAGCAGTGTTATTTTTCTCTGCTACAAAATCCCTCTACTACACGAGTCAGAATAAAAGAGTATCCTGCAGCCAAGTTAATCAGAATACTATGTTGATAATGGTCTTCTTTATGTAGTCCATGGACACAAGCTAGTGAGAGATGTGCAAAATATGTGTACAAGAGGGATGTGTTGATCATATGTAGCCGTCCACTTACTACCAACAACATCAATGATCCCATAAGCCTAGAAATACTCACATCAGATCATTTACTCACCATGAAATGCTCTGTCCCAATACCTCCAGCAGGAACATTTGTAGCAGAGGATCTGTATGCTAGGCACAATTCATTACAAATACTCAGGGTGTGTTCATTAAAACCTTGATTTGAAAAAAGGAGCCCTCATGTTCCTCTCACCAATTTTTAAGTGTTTAATTCTAAATGTGTTACATGTTTAATATTATGAAGATTTTTTGGCCATTTTGCATATATGGCAATGAATGTCATTAATTAAATGAGACCTCAAGAACCTTAAATTATTAACCAGATGTGGAATATTGAACATCATTTAAAAAGTTGGAAGGATTTGATCTGTCTTAGTAATGGGTCTTTAGTGAAGCGAGAGGTATGGGTGTACACAGCATGTGGAATTTTGTCTTTCAAAAAATGAGTTACAACAGTTTAAATCAAGTCAATAATTAATATTTTCATTTTTAAACTGTATTAAAACTATAAATCTGATCCACTCCAAATATAAAACCATAGGGAACAGTATGGTTATCTACTTAACAGTGTTTTAAATCTAACATGTTCAGTCCATTCAGTATATTTGCATATGCAGAAGAATCAATAAAATAATAATAAGAATTAGAGGAAATAGCATTAGTGCTTAAAAAGCTCTATAATAATATGCATCCAGTAGCTGTTTCTGCAAACAGCATTTAGTATAGTATTGTTTACAATTTCACATTTTTTGTATCACTTTTCTCATATAAGCTGATCAATACACCTAACTCAATATTGCCTATTTCAGCTTTATTTTTTAGTAATTACTCTGGTAGGCTATCGTTGGAACATTTACAGCTTTTTCACACTGACATATAATGAGTGTCCTCTATTGTTTACTGTATCACTGGGGTTAGCTGACCCCCAAAACAATCCATTGAAGTGCAATAAACCTGCCCAAGCCTGTAAAAGAAGATTGATGCCAATCCAATATTGATATATTACTTTTCAGTGTGTCTTCCTCTGCACTAATTCGGCAAATAGGGCAAGCAAAACGAAAGGGCAATTAGATATGTATGTAGACACACACACAAACACACAGCGACAGATGGATTCTACACTGAATGACTAATGGATGTGCTATTATAATTTATTACAGCATGCAGTGAACAGGCTCAACAAGGTGGAGCACATCATCCATATGCAAGTCAACCCATGCCCGCTGAAAAAGCTCTGCCAGTTTTTAGATCAACCACATGACCACCACATGAACTTTGGCTGGATGTTTTATTGATGATGCCTTTTCTCTTAGTACACCCGTGATACTGTGGTACAGAAACAGGTTACAAGTGCAGCACTGGCACAGCACCTCCGAGCACCAACTATCTGTCCTTGGCCAAAATTTTACGTTGCGCCGGTTACCCATAGCTGACCCATAGTCAATTCTGCTGCAAATTGGACAGGTCAACATCTCATGAGAGATTGTGATTTAACCATCGAATCAAAATCTAATTTTATTTGTCACATACACAGTAATACACAGTATAACCTGTAGTGAAATGCTTTTTTGACAGTCTGCCCACATCAAAGCTATTAATAAAAGATACAATCTATTTTAAAAATATAGAGAAAATATATGTATAAAAGACAAATAAAAATAAAAAAATAAAAAATTAAAAAAATATGAAAATATAGAAAAACCAGAATATACAGAATAAAAACCAGAATATACAGAATAACCATCTATTGAAACAATTTATTAGGGATAATTATGTACAGGTGCATCTCAGTGAACTATAATAACATCAAAAACGTTATTTATATATATACAGTATTATAAAGATTCATTACAAACAATCTGTTCAAATTGTTTGTAATCTGTTTTTAGGGGTTTTCTGTTATTGTTGATGATTATGTCTTACAGCCAATGAAAAGCCAAAATTCATTATCTCAGAAAATAAGAATATTATACAAGACCAACTGGAAAAAAAATTTTTATGGAGAAATGTTGGCTTCTGAGAAGTATGTACAGATAATAATATTCAGAAGAAAAAAATACTCCACTCCATTTTTGGTTAAAAATGACAAATGTCACTATATTAACTTGCCAGCTAATGTCAGTCAGCCATACGCAGTCATCAATTTGACATGGTTGGCTGAACAGATGTGCTCTGTGGGATGGGTATAAGCTGACTAGGCATCTTATAATATGTGGCATCTAACATTATGTGATAACATAAAAAGTGAAACAGTTAATTGAGTGTACTAAAATCTTTTTAAAACAATAATAATGAATAAGAACAAAATGTATCTACCAACTACTGTGTTCTGTTTTCACATTGCATTTAGTATGTTATGAGAGTCTGGTTTTTCATATCAGTGCATGTTTTTGATACATTCAACAAGGAGTTGGCTATGCATTAGCAAGAGTTATATAAATAATATTATTATCTTCTAGTGTATAAGTACATTCCACTTTCTTGTGTGTCCCTTAAACAAAAATGAATTAATCCACCTAATAAAATCTATTCCATTAGCCTGCTCATACACTATTGTGTAGCGATACATGATTAAGAAACATACAGTTATAGCTACAGCTTCAGAATGCATGATGATGCTGTGAAGTGCATGACTCATCTGCAGCTTGAGTCCATAGCTTTTGGTGGGGCAGGATGACATTAATAACAATATAGCCTCAGACAAATTCATGTCAAGAGGCTATCACACTTGACTTATGCTCTAGGCCACTATATAGTGACATGACTAATCCTGTAATAACAATTGAGAGTTGACAGCATTACAGCCATTGAGCATTCATTGTAGTAGATTACAGTTCACCAAATATCAATCTGAAAATTGCAAACCACAAAATAGCCATAGAACTGGCTAAATGACAATTTATTAGGAGACATTTGTCTTACTGCATGGAAAATGTTACCATGAAGTGCATACATTTCTGATCTATAGAACCTCATATACCTCGTAATCCCATTTTCTCTTTAATTTAACTGTTATCTTACATTCTAATTTTGACATTTTTATGTATGTATCCAACTATATTTGGTTGGAATACAAACTTGTCATTGTTTGTGAACCTGGGGCAGTGTGCATCCTGCCCCAATGGGACCAAATAAGTACTTATTGCAGTGTTTTATTTTAATCACTAGATAAATCAGCGACAACATCGAAAATACACTGAATTGCTATTTTTTACTACTAAGCAGCAAATACTGTGAAATTAATAGTTGACCCTGATTTGTAGAGTACACCCACCCCAATGTAAAAGTTTTAGCAATATACTGAATATATGCGATTTTAGTTCTCTATTCAGTAATTGTACAATTTATACACAAATATATTTCATAATACCATTTACACCAAGTGGAAATTACCAGTAGCCAGCCTTAAACTAAAGAGACTAAATCTGTGCTGCATTAACAATTCTGGTGCCACTTAGCAAAGGTGGGTAGTAACAAGTTACATTTTCATCTGGTACATTTAGTTGAGTAAGTTTTTGAAAAAATTATACTTCTAGGAGTAGTTTTAAATCACTATACTTTTTACTTTTACTTTGGTAGATTTGTGAAGAAGAAACTGTACTCTTACTCCGCTACATTAGGCTACCATGAGCTCCTTATTTTTCTTTTTAACTATTTGGTTTTCTATGTTTCATTATTTTTATCCCCTTCGCGTAATCCTCATTTCAATGTTTTGTTCAGACAAAGAGAGAAAGTGACTTCCAAAGTCTCTGACTTTAGTCGTGACATTTTTTTATTTAATATAATTATATAGATTTTTTTTATTGAAGTACTTGAATTCACATGGACTATTTTAATTTAAGCTTTATTCTAATTAATTAATTTTAATTTATTTCATTGATCGGATGATCTCTAATTTGCCTGAAGATGTACATGTGCATCTCAATAAATTAGAATATTATTCAATTCAATTCAGTTTTATTTATAAAGTGCTTTTAACAATGAGCATTGTCCCAAAGCAGCTTTACAGAAAACATTTTATTCCACATGAGAAGGTAAACTCCCTGAGTAAGTAAGAAAGAAACCTTGAGAGGAACCAGACTCAGAAGGGAACCCATCTTCATTTGGGTGATGTGATGCAATCTGTTTACATCTATTACATAGTTCTATAACTAACAATAATATATAACAGTAATTTAACAATAATGATATAACAGTAATATATAATATATACATAACATACATGGGTTAGACAATGAAACTGAAACACCTGGTTTTAGACCACAATAATTTATTAGTATGGTGTAGGGCCT
>JAOUQT010000009.1:11033975-11047748 GCA_025769995.1 Xyliphius kryptos | reverse complement strand
GAAGAAACTATAAATGGGTCTGTACTGAATCTTTGAGCAGAAAGTGATCCAAAACATGTTTCTGAACACAATCTCAAGATCACACTGCTGAGTGGTCCAAAGTTAGGTTCTCTGATGAAATTAAATTTTGCATTTCCTTTGGAAATCAAGGTCCCAGAGTCTGGAGGAAGAGAGGAGAAGCACTGAATCCATGTCACTTGAGGTCTAGTTTAAAGTTTCCACAGACAGTGATGGTTTGGGGAGCCATGTTATCTGCTGGTGTTGGTCCACTGTGTTTTCCAAGGTCAACGCAGCCATCTTCTAGGAAGTTTTAACACACCTCATGCTTCCTGTGCTGACCAACTTTTGGAAGATGCTCATTTCATTTTTACAACAGACACCTGCACACAAGATGCACAAAGATACAAGTTCCTGGTTTAAGGACCATGGTATCCCTGTTCTTAATTGTCCAGAAAACTCAACTGACCTTAAAACTATAGAATATCTATCGGGTACTGTGATGAAGATGCGATATTCCAGACCAAACAATGCAGAACAGCTGAAGGCCATTATCAGAGCAACCTGCTGCAGTAATTCGGGCAACAGGAGCCCCAACTAAGTATTGAGTGCTGTACATGCTGATAGGTTTCATTTTTCATATTTTTCAGTTGTC
Source organism: Xyliphius kryptos (assembly GCA_025769995.1). Classification (NCBI taxonomy): domain Eukaryota; kingdom Metazoa; phylum Chordata; class Actinopteri; order Siluriformes; family Aspredinidae; genus Xyliphius; species Xyliphius kryptos. The sequence goes on along the minus strand of JAOUQT010000009.1, from coordinate 11,047,096 downwards.
CAGCATTTGTATTGGTCTAAAGTAATATTCTAATTCTCACTGCACAGAAAGCAACATTTAATAGTCATGTGTAAACAGAGTCATGTTGACCATAGGCAGATTGTTGGAGCCTGGAGATGTGGTGCCACTGTTTCTGCAACAGTCATATGTGGTTGAACCAAAAGACTAGCAGTTTCAGACTAGCAGTGAACTGGCAGAGCTGCTGCAGGAGCCATGGGTTGACCTGCATTTGATGTATGTTCACCACCTTGTGGATTCTGTTCCCTGATATTTGTGTGCTGTAATCCAAAAGTTGGACCAACTCATTTATAGCCAGTTTTTTCTAATCCAGTGATCATTCTATGTACAAGATTTAATCACTGAGAGGTGACTGTTGCAAGGAAAACTCCTATATACCAGAGGAGAAAAACTTGAAGGGACTCTTCCATCATCATTTGGTTTGAAGGAATAATTTATAACTGTGTGTCTAATAGTAAAGGTCTGTAAACAGGACATTTCCATACGTCCATCCTCAGACAGAAATGGTCATTTCTAAGGGACATAAACACCCACTACAGTTCCATTTATGCCATGTGTTATATGCCTTTTTTCCAACATGATTTACATTTATATCTTCATCTACTGAGAATTAGAAAGATCCAACAGATGCAGCTTGGCACTGGTGGGATTTGAACTTGCAAACTTTCATTCAGTAATCACTAAGCTACCATTAGAAGGCATCAGGCACGTCCAGGAGATGGGGAGAAATCAACACGTTCTTGGGAGTAGAATATGAAGTTTGGCAGTGCTTTGCATACAATTATTAACATTTATTGCAAGTTTGCCTTTTGGATCTATTGCCATAGTAAAATCTAAACTATTTCACTAGCCAATATCTTGTGAGCTACATGTTTAAACTCCATGGAAATTTACAACCTACAACACTACAACATTCAAGATGTCCACCGTTCATAGGGTTTTCCATCTGAGCCCCTGCTTAACCATTGCACTGCTTAGGCAACAATTGTCCAATCAGGTAATGCTTAGTTAATTGTTACTCTTCTTCTCATGTTATGAGGCCATTGTATTCAACAACGCTATGTGGTATGTGTAAAATGTGCTCTTATATTTCAATATACCATGTATATTTAAGATATACATACTGTATACTTATGCGTTATACATACACTTGGGTTCAAAATCTGAGAACACTAATGAAAATGTTATTTTATTTTATAAAACTACAGTTTTTTTCTATGTAAATTATTATTTGAGATCATCTTGAGATAAAAGTAGAATCTATTTAATTTTTAGAAACTTCTATTCAATTCAATTCAATTTTATTTATATAGAGCATTTTACAATGGAACATTGTCACAAAGCAGCTTAACAAGAATGATATAACATTTATCAATATAAATTTGAGCTTTAATAAGATTAAATTTTCCCCCAATGAGAAAGCCGACGGCGACGGTGACAGTGGCAAGGAAAAACTCCCTGAGATGCTAAGAGGAAGAAACCTTGAGAGGAACCAGACTCAGAGGGGAAACCCATCCTCATTTGGGTTATATCTGATTAACAACCTGAAAAAGAGTTTGTGATGGAGTGTGTAGAATTTACCATTAAGGGGGATCAGACGGTGTTGGAGACGAAGTCGACGTAGCACAGTGGTAGTGTGTGACATGATCATAGTAAAGAACTAATTTAAGAACTGTGGCATGTGATTGCAAATTCCACTGAGACTAGCAAGAGCAGTATAGTTAAGAATGAGATCCTCTCTTATTATTTTCCTTTTAAAAGGAACTACATTATCTAGAGTGCTGCGGAATGTTGGCTCTAAAAATTCAGTTGCCTGATCGAGTTATTTAGGGTTGGACGGTGAGCCAATTACAGTTAAATCAGGAAGTATATTGTAATTTTTATTGTTACTTATAGAAGTATGTATTAGATGTATGTTATGTATATATTATATTTTACTGTTATATATTATTGTTAGTTATAGAACCATGTATTTGATGTATATAGATTCCATTACATCACCCAAATCAGGATGGGTGCCATTATGAGTCTGGTTCCTCTCAAGGTTTCTCCTTACTCACTCAGTGAGTTTCTCCTTGTCACTGTTAGTCATCTGGGATAAAACATTTTTTTGTAAAGCTGCTTTGGATAAAATGCTTATCGTTAAAAGCTCTTTATAAATAAAATGTAATTGAATTTAATTAAATTGATTCACAAGATATAAAAAAATATAGTTTATTATGACAGTGTCCTTCCCTATTAGCAAAGATGGAAGGAGGGTACATTTTGCTCACTGGAAGTTTAGGCGATTCTATTCTATAAAAAGTTTGGCAACAAGCAAAAAAATCGCTTTAGCAACAGCAACTCTGAATATCCTACCTGGATCATCTCATTGCTTGCCCCACCCACATAAAAAATCACCAATAGCCTTTCAGAATTGTTCCTATTGCAATACCCATAGTGTATTTTCTACAGGACATGCTAGAGTTATCTCTTGGTGGGCAGGGCTTATGTGACTTATGTTTCGATGTTTGAGATCAAGGAACCAGCCTTGCGACCAGAAGTCCCTGGCTGCTAAGTCCTTATACCGCTGAAGTGCCCTTGGGCAAGGCAACTAACATATGTATATGTGTGTTTCCCTTCACAGGTTACTTTAAATGTGAAGGACCACTGGGTGCAAGCATAATAACAAACAGATCACTTTCACATTCTTTCTCTTATTCATGGGGAAGCACTTTCCACACCTGACCCATGTAGCCATGGACCTGCCTGAAAATCAGTTTCTTCAGAAGAGAAAAAATGAAGAAATGTAAACATAAATGACTGCACACTTATGTGCAGTTTTAAATATGCTAATTTTGTTCCATACGACCTTACTGAGACACATTTTTCCATATTTTCACACATCTTTACCTATTTAACCAAATCTAATATGCTGCTTTGCTTATATTCACACTGTTCCCAAACATTGCAAGTCTGAATGATTTTCTAATAAAAAGCCATTTACTTAACCATTTCAAAAGCAGTGCTTTGTTTTTGTTCATCATATGAAAAGTCTTGAGGGGCATGACGGTGTGATTATTGTTTGAGCCGCTACACTAGACTGGCAATAAATTTAAAAGAATGAATCAACCAGAACATTTCATTCCTCCACATAAATTATTTGATAATTTCTTCTTTATCATTCTTTACCACAATTCAGCACTGAGAACTCATTCTTCTTTGCCAACTGTGGGCATTGATAATGTGCAAATTGTCAGGTTTTTCTGTTGTCCTCACATTTAACCCTTTGTATATAACTGTGTCAGTGGTCAATCTTTGATGCATTGTGTGTGGATTTTATATGGAATGGCTGCCCTAAGGTATGTGAACTCTAGTTTTTTTTACAAAATACATGATGGAGAAAATGGAGTAATAGGACCCTTAGTGTGAGGATGGATGGCTTCTCCATGCCTTCTCTGTGGGACATCATTGAAAGGAGTAAACAGGATTTCTTTTTTGATAACTATAACTTCCAATAGATGAATGAGATAAAACAGAAGTGAAGAACAGAACTGACAAAAATGCCCAATATCATAGTTGCAGAAATATTTTGATTAATAAAAGTATGAGCAGCTTGAGTTTGCAAGGACTGCATCTGTACTGACAGAATTCTGTACTGACAGAATTGTTTCCCATAAATATGAACCATATGGACTGTTATTATTATGCCCATATTTTTCCACCATCTTTCATTGTGCCTCGTGTGTTATGTAGTATTTTGAATCAATATGGCAACAAAGCAATAACTATAAATGCAGTGGATTGGCTGATATGACTATGAGCTGACAGGAGCTCAATTCTCAATTCGGTTTCTCTCTCCAAACTTTCAATGTCAGTGTTTTTCACACTAAAATATTTTCAAGCATATTTTAGTTGAGCTGATGATTTTAGTTCCTAAATAATTTTATTTGCTAAAAGCATCTCTGATTTTAAAGACAGATGTCACCTTGAAGAAGCAGAATACGAATAACCACCAGCAATCATTAAATTATGGTTGTTTTGGAGAAAGTCTAAAACATGTATTGTCATGTCGAGTATGCATTATATTCTCATTAGAATGGAGTTCCTTAAAGAATAAAAAAACTAAAGGCATTCATAAGAGAGCACAATAACACAGGCTTATTAAATTTGTAATTACAGCATTTTTAATTGGATACAAATGATAATAAATTTTTTTATTACAGATATCTTCCTGAAAAAAAGTAACTGGGCTAATACAATCTGTATTACAATCTGACCCTATCTCATGATGCATCTCGTATATCTACTTATGGTTATGATCTGCCAATTATAAGGGATATGGACAAACGTGTCAATATGTTGCAGGATTCCAAGCCTTCTGATCTAGATCCTAAAGCCTGAAATTGAATCCTAAATTATGCTGCGTGCAGTCCTTGAAATGCAATATCATATCCCCTTCTTTCAAGACCCTTTGATGTAAAATTGACACTTTACAGGATGGCACTTCAGGGATTATACAAAATATTGCCTGGCAACTGCAAAAACATAATATTTTCCTTATATGAGCTCGTATGTATCATTATCATTTACACGAACATCCAGGTTTATTTTAAAAATTTGTGGTCAATATATCTTTATACAGTGAAACTTTTTTGTGGGACTCAAGGTGGCACCTCCTGCCAGTAATCATTTATACATGGCAGAACTGGAAAGCAGTAAATGATCGATGGCTTAACAAGCTACTTAAAAAAAATGCTAGATAACTATCTACAGATAGTGTTATCTTAGCAGCCAGTGTATCTACAATGAAAACAAGTGCAAATAAAGGTTTACATTAAACAGCTATGCTAAAGGTTAATTTTGGCCTTTAAAGGCCTTCCACAAGAGTTCTTTATATAATGAGAACAAGTCTGAGTTGTGAAAGATTCAAGGTTGGTCTCAAATTTATCGGTTTATCAGAAAAACTTACTGTACCTCATACAAATACAGATGCATCTAAATAAATTAGAAAATTGTAACGAAGCTCCCACACAGAAACACACCTGTTGAGGCAGAAGTAAACTGAGGTTCTCAGTTTGTTTATTTAAGACTCCTTAAATAAACAAAGACATATACTAGCATCCGTAACATACGTACACAAGAGCAGTCACATGTTGTCGCTGGTTGCCATGTTCATTGTTCAGTTTGTAAGGGTCACTAAATGTTATCCAGGCAGTGAAGCACAAATTAACAAATGTAATTCTAAGCACATTTGTTTAAGTTAACATCCTGCATGTTGAGATGTTATAATGAAGGTTTCATTTCTTGCAGCTAAGTCTGTTGTAAAAGAAACTGAGGAAGTCACAGATGCTGCTGTTCCCATCATCGCAGGTGCGATAATCACATAACAAAAAACAGACCTTTTCACTCTCAGCAACATGAATGCTTTTTATCACATACAATTATACTATGTTTAGTTTGTTTCTCAATGTTCTTAAGGACATTGTCTTTGTTTAAGAAGCTTTAGCATGCCAAACCTAATTCTGAGCCTATGTTAGTTTGACCATAGTTTATATATTGACCATATTTTTTGCCTAATACTTTTTAATCTGCTTGTTTATCTGACGACTGTTTATATTTTTGTCTTTGCCATATGGGTTACTTCTGATTGTGAAGCATTTTATCCTCAAAACCCTGTACTTGTACTAATTAAAAATAGTTATAAAAAAGTTACAATTATGCTTAATAATAGCTCTCATCATTTATAAAAAAAATTATATACCATTAACAGCTGTAATTATATATCTAATATGAATTTCAGATGAGATTTATTGAACCAGAATGAGATGTTCGTGCATTATCTCTACGTGTGACAGTTGGAAGGGTGTCTCCTAGTCTGGACTCAGGCTGTGAAGGGAAATTAAAGCCCACTAAATCAGATTATTGTCTCCCAAAGGGAAGAGACTGATATCCAACTAGTGGGGATCATCTATCCATAACAGTAGTCATGCATATACATATATGTGTGTGTGTGTGACTGTGTTCCTTACTCCAGGGCCAATTTGTTAACAATTACAGCTCGTTATGTTTCCCTCCTGCCTCCAAGAGGACTTCTGGATTTTACCCCACTGCTCGTCTATTGTGTTGTAATTATCGCAGTCTGAGAGGCACATCTGCTATTATCAGCCCACCATGAACCTCTTCGTCTCTGATTGCTGACTTGCTTCAGGAGATGCTTTCAGAAAATGATGACACCTGCAATCACTGTATGTATGGCATTATTTATTAATTTTTTTTCTTCATCCACCATTTTTGTGCTTCATTAAGGAGCTGTGACTGAAATATTTTTCTCTGTATATATTTGAGTGTTGATTTGATGATTTGATTGTGAAGAGTGCATTGCTGGTTCCAGAGTTTCAATAACAGTATATCATCCCCTCCTCCATCCTTTTTTGGCCTGCATTTTGTTTGCCTCAGCACGTTTTATACCCAGCAAGTTGCCACTAAAATACTGAGCGCCATATAAGTCTATATAAACATATAAGCCAGCTAACGTTCATGCTAATATTTATGATTATATAGTTATTTAAGAACTTCTGTTCTTTAGGTGCCAAAATCTATGGATTAGTCATATAGCTATTGTTCTTAGAAACACCTAATAATGAAATGTCAAAGGTAAAACATCAAGTAATAAGAAAAATGTAGATGGTGGATGAAAGTTAATTGAATTTATCATTCAAGTCAAAACTAAATTTGGGAATCTTTCTTTCTGTTCATTAATGATCACATTATAACATAATACACTCTAATGTAGGAATCTATTGAAATGAAATTTACCAAGTGATTAAAAAAGCACATGAAAGCACCGAAAACCCTAATACATATTAGAATAATGGTTTTTGTTCCATTGTCTTTATTTAGGTGATGTTTGACCAATAGATTTTGAACAAATAATATGTACAAATCTGTGGACTATTTGGATGTAAAAAATTGAAATTCTGCTCATTGCCATTACACAGCAATTTTGATTTGTTGCTGTCCTACTGTTGTGTGGCAGACATCTTGGAAATATAATTAGCTGTGTCTCATCCATAGACAAGCTACTGTATATAATTTTTATATACTGATACGATTCTGGTCTCTCTCTCTCTCTTCTGCTCTCTCTCTCCACAGGATTTTCTTATTTTGGATCATGTAGGCTGACCTAGTTTTCAGAGGCATTGCTAAGATATCAAGTTTGGCTATTTTTTTTTTTATTTATGGGGGATGTCATTTCTTTGCCCTCCCCAAAAACATTAACATGGTGCAAAAATTCAACAAATGTTCTGTAACCACACATTTTATAGAGTCCATGTCCATCCCTATTATACATGCCTAAACAAGTATTGGCCAATATGTTTGTAATATTATATTAGTGTCAAATTATATATTACCCATTATCTATAAAATGTTTGTTTCTGGGACAGAGCTCAATTATGTCTGTGTGAGCTTCTGGGCAGACAAATATGCTGCACTATCAGTGAGACAGATTGAGATAAGCAAGTCTTTGAATATAATGATGTGAAAAGTTACTAATGACAAAGTCGGCAAGTAAGCATCTTGAACTATAAAAACACTGCCTGGTTTGTCTCGCTGCTTTCCATGCCAAACTACAGTAAATACAGCCAGTAGCAATACAGCAATACAATTCTTCCTATATTGTATTTTACTATAGGGCATGCTAGTTGTCGCATGAGTGGGCAAATGGTCGTAACAGATTTTTAGGCAAGAGTTTTACTTAATTGACAGAATATCTCCTTCATGGCTATCCATGAAAGTGGTCAGATAAATCTTCCACTTCTCTATAAGATATCTGAAGCCTCTGCCTTTTAATGGCTGCTTTAAATTTGTTATTGAGATGGTACATAAACATGCCAATGCAAATAATTCTGGATGCAGTTTTCAGCGATCAGGATTTCTTTTTTAATATAGCTAGTATAATATTTCTTTTTGATATCATACCAGTCTATTTGCAGTAGCATATATGATTCTTCAAATATTCAGAGTAATAGCTCATTCTTGCTTCCTTATTATTATTTTTTGCCTTTCTATATTTGCCAAGCAGAAGTAGTTTAAGTCATAAGATAAATGTCAGTCTATTCATGAGATATGAGCACATTTATTGTTGGACGATGAAAAATGCCTATTTTATCCACACAAAAAAATCCGAAACATTTGATTTTATATCTGTGTGTGTATATATAAGAGCAGTTTTAAACTAGTGATCCAGATTGTACATAAATTTGCTAATGCAAATAAAAAAAGCAGTTCAAAACTCTAAAGCTGGATTAAAGCTGGATAAGACGGTTACAGTCCTTAGATTCTAGATTCCACCCAAAAATTATCAAATTAAATAAAAATATCAGATTAAATAAATGGTAAAAACAAATGCTTTACTGTATCTGTGACATTTGACCTATGAATTGTGAATCAGGTATATGGAACAGTGGACTATCTGGAAGAAAAAATGCTGAGATTCCTCACACAGCAATTTTGCTTGCCATACACCTTTATCAAAATAATTAGATGTCTAATCCACAGACAGTCTTTAAAGAGGTTTTTCAAATTAGTGCTTTAAATACTTCAAATACTTAAAATACTGAAAATTAGAGGAATCTTGGTTTCATTATAGATTTTTTTTCAGTTGAAATCTTTCTAATGGCTGTCACTACAGTATCCTGTATGTATAGTCCCTGTGATGATGGCACAAAGGAGACTCATTGTCTGCAGTGGCAGAGCTTTAATGAGTGTGAGCAGCACAGCATGGGCAGCTGAATCCTCCCACTCTCCTGGCCACACCTCTCCTGATACATATGGTCAGGTCCTTCATCAATATTCAAGAATCAGGCATGTGCAGAGGCTGAGAGAGAAAGTAGGGGGAGTGTCTGTGTATGTGATCGAGAGCCACAACGTGTTGGTAAGACAGAGGGTGAGCACGAGTGTGTGTGTAGTAGAAGGAGTGGGAGGAGAGAAGTATAAGACTGACATTACTACGGCTGATTCTGCTACTACTATTGCTGCCGTGTGCTCGTGCCATGCACTGCTGACCGGAGCTTGCTGTGCATAGTGTGTCTGTAAGGAAGAAGTGCACAGAGGAGACTGATGAGAGACAGTGCGTGTTCCTGGAGGGTGACCCCCCGACTGATTCTGGGGAGAGAAAGAGCTCCTGCCAACCCCTGACAGTGAGGATGGGCTGCAATCTGTGCTCGCTGCAGAAGAGAGAAGAGCATTACAAACTGCTTTACGAAATTTCCCAGGTAGGATGGAGGTCCGAACACTGCCATATCATACTGCATGTATGCTTGTGTGAGACTTTGTAAGAAATAGAAATTGGTCACTGATATTCTGCCATTTAGAATGTTATGGAAAAAAAGCAAAGCCAAATGAAACCGGGTGCATTTGGAACAGCTATGGTCCGTGTATAGAAAAGGAAATTATGGAATACAGGGGAAATATGTTCAATAAGAGATGCCTTCTCTGTTAGAGAGGAAGTGTGATAATTTGTTCTTGCCAAGGAAAAGGTCCCTGGAGAGATGGCAGACATCGTATCCACACACCTGTGCTGAACTATCATTTGCATGGAAGAGACCCAATTATTCTGACAGTTTAGGGTTAGTCTGTAGGAATTCAAGTAAGAGCCTCCCGATTTTTTGTCTTATATCGGAAATAGGTGCACTGTTTTGCTCAGGAGTACAGAATCTCTACTTTTAATAAATGTACTATGTAGTATATTATATGGTACATTTTTCATTTAATTGTGACTAGCTTGCATTTATATATAATCACGTATGTGAAATATACTATATTGGATTCTTTTGGAATTTACTACAGTGGAAGACTTTTGTTGTGTATACATACTTGTTCTATCAGTGAGAAGAATCAACGCATAGTACATTTTTGCATGTAGTGTTGTAACTTTGTGTATGTGTGAGCTGTTCTTAAACAATTTCTGCTTACATTCCCACATCCATTGATCCTTCCATCCATCAACACTTCAAATGGTATCATTTCAGACTCGTTAACACTTTTCACATCCTTGAAAGTGTAATGTTTAAGTCTCACTTTGTACATAAAAACATATCAGCTTGCGTAATTGCAATTCTCTAATAGATTTGGGTTTTGATGAAGGGCTGAGCATTGTTTCAGAGTGCCGATCCCTTAGAGAAGATCATGTGTCATTACGTAGCTAATGTTACAGCAATGGAAAGTTTTACAGATGTCTTGTGGCCAGGATACTCAAAGTGACCAAGGTAATGCGTACATTTGCCACATTTAATTACTTTGCTACTTTAAGCAGTGAAACACTGGATTAGTAAGTGTCACTTGCTTCTTCTGTTCAGAGTTGTGGAAACACAGAAGGTGCTGGATTGTGTTGTTGACAGTTGAGCCACAAATATAGCTTCTGCTTCAGTGTGAGCTGAGTTTGGTGAATTTGAGGGTCAGTGTGTTGTGTCCTGGTGGAGGAGGTGTGTTGAGACAGTAGTATTAGAAAAAGACAATTATAATCCTAGATAGAGTATTAAAACCTTGTGCTCTGTAGGGGACTGCTGGCATCACATCCCACACACATGGAGAGAGAGGGAGAGAGAGGGAGAAAGACGCAGAGCGAGGGAGACTGGGAGAGAGATGGTGTTTCAGTGAGCAGTGAGGTGTTGATGAATATTAACAGAAAAAATGTAATTCAGCATATTTAACCACTCTACCGATTCCAGTGTTCGATTAAACAAGCACTAAAAGTAATTGTAGTAAAATTTTATATTTACTGGAACATTTTTTCAATGTAAAATAAAACATTCTATGTCTTTCTCTTACATAAATGTGCAGATTAATTTCAATAGCCAGCAGAAATATGATAACCAGATCATGCAAGGACTGTGGTTGTGTGATTATAAGGTCTTTCACAGAGTTTCCATATTGGTCTCTCTCCCTTATTCCCCTGTATTTTCTTCTCTCTGAAACCAAGCTTTTATCATTCTCATTTAGAGATGTTTAATATTCTGTCTGTTATCAACTAAGTGGCTTTTGTTCAATTTATCAGTCTTAATTAATCTCTCTCTCTCTTTCACTTTCTCTCTCTCTCTCTCTCTCTCTCCCTCACTCACTATCTGTCATTTGCCTCTTCACTTTGTCCTTATCTTGCACCCGGATGCCCTTCTTCTTCTACTGTGTTCGCTTTCAGTTTATTTTCCTGAGATGTAACATTCAAATATCCTTTAGTTATATTGGAAGCTTCCAGTTGGTAATTTTGCAAACACAACACAGTCATAACTAGTGGATAAAATACTGTAGTTGTTGAAGGCATTATTTTTTTCTTCCTCTCGTCCCATTGCGCTTGTCATGCATTTACATCTGGCAGCATATTACAAGGGTGTCACTCAGCATCTGGGAGGAGTTAAACTCACTGGTTTGTGTCATTTTTGGCCTAATTAGAGAGACTAGAGATGAGAAGCTGACACACTGCTTTGGGTTTTTAAAGGATTTCTTTTGTCTGTTTATCACATTCATTTACTATTCCTGTGTGTGTGTTTGTTTTGCTTGAGAGATTTTTGGACTTGTGTGTTCTTGCTGCATTACAGCATCCAGGCAATCTAGACGAGTTGCTCAAGCACATTTGTATGTGATGTCAAAAAGTCTGTTGGTGAGTGCCCTCTATAGGATCATTGGTTGCAGTGGCACAATCTGTAATAATAAGCCCAGATGGCCAAGAAAAAAGGAAGAGATGTGCATTCTTTTGGGACTGTATTTCCTATCATGTGGAAAAGGACAGGTGTGAACGTGTGTGTTTGACAAATGGATTTAATCACTACTGGGAAATTTTCTGATTGGGTCACCTCCATTGTGAGCGTGTGTGAGATCATGTATGTATGAAGAATGGCCTGAGGCCTCTGCACCCTTTTCAGATCTGGTCACCCCCTTGGTCCTGTGGTCCTATCTCCTGCCAGTGTGCTACAAATGTTCCCATATATCTTCTTGTCCTATTACATTTTTTCTGAGTGATGGTCCTCAGCCATTAAAATTGATAGAAGAGAACAAAGGAGGGAAAAAAATGCCTGATTTGATTGATTTCTTGTCTCCAGCCTTGAGATTACAGTGAAGTATTATTAGATGATACTGGAAGAAAGAGACAAAAATAACACAAGCATAGAAAAAAAAATCTATTAGTGAAAAACCTAACAAAAGCTAAACTTTTAATTCTTCTAAAAAAATGTTGGGTGAGTTTGCATGCATAGTATGATTTCCTGATGGTGCTTCTTTTAATTTTAAGAAGCAAGTGAGAAGAAGGAATATAAGCTTAAACCTACATCTCTCCCCCTTTTTCCCCATGCGGCTCATCCACTGCAGTCACCTATGTATGTAGGATTTCCTATTTAATATAGCTAGTAAAATATTTCACCTGGCTTTCAGAGCAGTCTATTTGCAGTAGCCTATATGATTTTTTCTGATCTTTGGAGTACTGGCTCATTCTTGCCTCCTTATGATTATTGTTTTTCTTGCCCTTGCACCCAGAGTTGCCGGGTGGGCACCGGCTGGCCCACGATTATAATGAATGAATGAATGCCTTTTTATATTTGTCAACTTAAGGTAATTTAAGCTAAATGTCAGTTAATTCATGAGATATGATAATTTATTGATATATAATGGAAAATGTGCATTATTTTTTTCCCACACAGAAATGTAACTCCTCAAAGAATGATCTATGCTAACATGTACATATTTTTACATGAATTCTATAAGACGTGCACACATTGCTTAAAGTTGGGAGCAAACCGAAAAGCTGAATTTGCTATGTTTATTGTACATAATATTATAGAGGCATAGTTCTGTAAGTTACTTTTATTTATTTAGTTATTTTCACACAGTAATGAAATTTAATGGACCAAGTGCTTGTGTGAAACAAATTTCTTATTAAGCATTTGTCTTTTTGGTCATACTGCCACATAAATGAACTTTGCTATCTGGCAAAGGGTCACGGATTTGTAACTCTGTGAGAACACAATGATTAACACCAGAAATTCTACACATTTTTCTCTGAAATAAAGAGTGTTAAATAACTAACTGTTCCCCACAGAATACAATGTTTTTTTATATATAATACAGACATT
>JAOUQT010000009.1:10970290-10987804 GCA_025769995.1 Xyliphius kryptos | reverse complement strand
GGGTGTGGTCACCACCTGCAGAAGCACTCCTTTATAGGGGGGTCTTGCTAAGTGCCTCTCATTTCTACCTGTTGTCTCTTCCATTTACACAACAGCAAGTGAAATTGATACATAATCAGTGTTGCTTCCTAACTGGACAGCTTGAGTTCCTTAATTTTTTTGAACAGTGTACTATATTCTCCATCTGTTCATACAGTCCTGACTGGTACCATATATATTTAAATGTTGTATCTGTTGATGCCCTTTTCAGCACTTAACATCTCCTCCACTCTTCTTCAGATTGGCCCCAATAGCATCGCAGCCCGAGACGGTCGTATCAGAGAAGGGGATCGTATACTTCAGGTAATGCTGCTTCTCATTTCATTTTATTTTCACATGAGAAATTCTTGGTGTCAGCAGAGTAAATGTTTGTCTCATCATTAGGAAGCAATGTAGGTCTTAATAGCTGCACATTTCCTCTGCATCTAACCCCTTGGTGGAGGAGTCAGCAGAGGTGCTCAACAAAGGAGCACATATTTCACATTCTCTTTTAGTGAATCTTTAAAAGAAGGTTCGAAGACAGAGAAAAAAAGAGAGTGCATTTTAACTGTTGGTGGAAATCTAAAGTAAATAGAGTGTCTCTACTGAATCATTATCTGGAATCCAAGTTGCAGTTTTGTGGAAAGAGAGAGAGAGCTCTGATGGGACCTTCAGGACAGGGATGGGCCTTTCATGGCATCATTACCAGAAGCAATGTTGCTGTGCTGGTCACATGGCGGGCTAATCTCTCCCAGTGGAACGTTTGGAGAGGGTTATTACAGCCTTTCCATAGGAGCTGTACTTCATGCTTAGGCATTTCCTATAGAACCACCCTTCTAATAAATCAGTGCGTCAGCAATGTACTGATTTGGAAAATTGGGTATATATACATTGTATGAAGGAAGGTGGCACATGACGGGCAAATATGAATGGCATAGTGATAAATTAGCCCAAATCATCCCGACTGCCTGCGAACCCAAAACCATTACGCAGTCTCCGAATAGGAACATGGAATGCACCTTGTCACATCATACAGCCTCCTGTTAAAAAATCATTTCTACTTAACCAGGTGCGCTAACTCGCCAAAGTGATGGAGTGGTGGCGCAGCAGGTGTAATGTTGGTCCTTGAAAATGTGTATTGAGATTAAATATAAATTACCTCCAGGTGTGAGTATGAAAATGCAAATAAGTCTTTTGCCATTTATTTAATAGCTTGCAATATTTAGAACAGTTTAATTAAGATACAGAGGCAAAGTATAGAGAATGCAATGAATGATGGCGGTCCAGTGGAGTCTCAAACCAGCGTATAAAAATAGAACCTGTCAGTTACTAAATTCAAACAGTGTAAATTAATTTACATCCTTAATCATTGTTTTGTAATGACCTACCACTTTATGTTTGCTATTTAAGGTTCTGCCATTTTGCAGACTCTTTTATCCAAAGACTTCCAAGCAGGGTGGCACGGTGTCGTAGTGATTAACATGTTCACCTCTCATCACTGGCGATCCACTTTTGCATCCCAATCTGGGTAGAGTTTCCATGTTCGTCTCATGTCACAGCTTTCTACAGGTTATCCGGTTCCCTCAATCCATTGAAAAACATGGATTCAAATTTAATTTAGTTATTTATTTATCCAAAGCGACTTACAAGTATTCCAACTTGGTTGGAATCAGAACACAGGGTGGAAACAGCACCCTGGAGCAATGAGAGTTAAGGATCTTGCTCAAGGACCAACCTTGGTAAGTTCAGTGGACCTGGGATTTGAACCCCCAACACTCTGATTGATTGTCCTCACCCTAACCACTGAGCCACCTCTCCCTCTTCAAGGTGAATTGCACGCCCTATCTTATACTGCCTTTATCTAAATTTCTTCTACTGTATATAGGGGTGTGGTAGCTCAGTGAAAAGGGCGTTGGACTATCAATCAGAAGGTTCAATCAAATCCCAAGTCCACTGAAGTTACCAAGTTCCTTAACGCTCATTGCTCCAGGGTTTTGATCCCAACCAAGTTGGAATACCTAGTCGTTTTGGAAAAAAGCGTCTGCTAAATAAATGAATGTAAATGATAGTGTATGTGTCCGAATGAGTGAGTAAAGGCCCAGGGATGGATTAGCGCCCTGTCCTGGGTGCCCTAAACGTTCTCCCCTGAATAGGCATGGGGAACCCCCAACCCCTGTGACCCTAATTTAGGATTACGCCTGAGATAATGAGATGCTATACATCCCCAACTAGCACTCGAGAGCAGTGAGTGTTTAAGACCCTGCTTTTAAAAAAGATTCACCACCTACATAACAATTAACTATTGTCTGTAACCTGAGAGTAATTGTGTAAAATCAATATGCAGCAGTTTTGCTGTTCTCTGAAGGAATTCTAGCATTATAAAGAAAACAATGAGATTCAGTCCAGGTCGAGGTGCATTAATCCTGATACGAGACATCTTTAAATTTAAAACCACACCTGACCTTGAGTATTACTTAAAAAAAAGAGAAACTGAATCCAGTTTTTTTTTTTTTTGACTGGGCCTATTTGGCATTCATAGAAATCTTGCTTGCTTGAGGCTGGTGTAGGGGTCTGTGTCAGGGTGCTGTGTGGACGGATGCGCAGGCTTATAAATGCATGCAATTCTTCGTAAATGCATTCCTGACATCATTCCCATCGTTGGCGAGTGATTTGGTGCAGTGCAGTTTTTTTTAAGGTTGAAGCTTTAGCCCTTTCATGCCTGACCTATTGCTCATCTTAGAAAAGATGGGCAGTTTATTCATTCATTCATTATCTTCCGCTTATTCCTTTATGAGGGTCGCGGTGGGGTTCCCCATGCCCATCCAGGGGAGAACGTCGGGCGCTGGGCAGATACACTTAGGACAGGGCGCCAATACATCGCTGGGTACACACTCACTCACACATCCACAGGGCAATTTAGAGCATTCAATTTACCTTGAATTCAATTTATCCATGTTTTTGGAATGTGGGAGGAAACCAGAGAACCCGGAGGAAACCCACGCAGATACCAGGGGAACATGGAAACTCCACCCAGATTGGGATTTGAACCGGGAATCCCCAGCGCGGAGAGGAAAAACGTAAAGATGGACTTTGCAGTTCTCCGCTTGTTTGTGGACTACAGTACATACGGTGTACCCTTTACTCTGTTCTAATGGTCAGGACCCATTTAGTACCACCACAGAGCAGGTATTATTTGGTTGTTCCATTGTTCCTATCCCAGCATTGTCAGGTGTTTTAATGAAGCTACAGCAGCACTGCTGCACTAAAACCCCCTCGCCGCATCAGTGTCACTGCAGAACTGATAATAAACAATCAATCCACCACCCAAATTATATTTGTTCAGTGATAGTCCTGACCAAAAGAGAACCAACAGGGGACCTAACAAAACCGAGAAAATAGTTCTTAATGTATATAAATATATAACTGATTGTGAAAACAATAAAGTATGTAGTAAATACATGTAAGTTTAAACTAATAGGAGATGATTTTATTTCCATTCATAGATAAATGGTCAAGATGTGCAGGACCGAGAGGAAGCCGTGGCACAGCTGTCTTGTGAGGACTTCACAAACATCATACTGCTAGTTGCCCGTCCCGAGCTGCAGGTGGGGCGACAGAATTATTCGTAATGAAGATGTTTTATAGATATTTCATACAGAGTGTGGGACTGATTCTGTTGTGAAGCTGTGTATTCTCATGGCTGTTTGATAAGACCACAGTTGGTTTAGACCCAACCCTTAAGTGTGTCTGCGAAGTATGTCACAATAATGTTTCATTCATTGACAAATGTTTTATAGACACATTATATAATAGATGAAGTACCAGCCCACTTGAAACACTCTAAAGCTCTTAATAGACCTCAACGCAGCACTCAACAGAATATAAAAAGGCTTGGCATTTAACTTCTAGTAAACATGCCTGAGTGAGTACGTGCCCTGCCCTCTCTTCTGGCTAATGACTAACACCTTTACCCGTTCATCTTTTATTTTCTTGCGTTGTCAGTGAAACTGACTTCTAGCCATCACCCATAAAGAGCTAATAGCATTCTAATACTGCGCAAGTTCAAACCCTGACCCAGCTGAATGGCCTTAACTGGCCAGAGCTGCAGAATTTGTTCCACCATTAATAGACCCTCGTCTTTTTTCCCTCTCTGTAATTAAATACATCTCCGGCAATAAATTTGAATCCATAAATATGGATTATGCTTTGTGGGTGAGCACCAGGCAGCGAGCTGATGTAAGAAATTAAAGGAGGGGGTTAAAAGACCAGCGTACTGCATATTGACCGTCTAATATTAGAGGTTGCTTCATTAAATGCCATGCGCAAAGTTTATTATCCTGCTGTGCACCAATCTAATGTGCACTGCAGGGTTTGATATCATGAGCAAGGCCTCGTTTTATTGCATGATCTTTTCAGCATAGACCACCATAAACATCATTACCCATCTTCTTCATCAAGCTTTAAACAATATTTTATATTCCAATGCTGGACCCTGTGCTAACAGTTTCTTTATGACCTGTATAGTTAGAAGAGTCCTGGCTGGATGATGAGCACACAGAGTTCTTAGAAGAACTCAAAATGGAGATGTTGGAAGAACAAAGAAGGGAGGAGGAAGAGCTGGAAAGAGAAGCCAGACAAGAAGAGACGGTTAGTCTTTATAATGTTTTACATTTTTAACTCAAAGTTTTAGTTTTAACTCAATGTTACATCTTTACCTTATAATTACAGCTTTACCTCAGGATCAGTGGTGCAGTTTTACCTCAAAGTTACAGTTGTAATTTAGGGTTACAGTTTTACTTCAACTTTTACCTAAGAGTTACAGTTTTACCTCAGGGTTACATTTGTACCTCAGTGTTGCAACTTTACCTTAGAGTTACAGTTTTATCTCAAAGTTACAGCTTTACCTCAGTGTTGCAACTCTACCTCAGAGTTATAGTTTTACCTCAGGGTTACACCTGTACCCCAGTGTTGCAGCTTTACCTCAGGGTTACATTTGTACCTCAGTTTTGCAGCTTTACCTCAGAGTTACAGTTTTACCCCAGGGTTACACATGTACTCCGGTGTTGCAACTTTACCTCAGAGTTATAGTTCAACCTCAGGTTTACACCTGTACCCCAGTGTCGCAGCTTTACTTCAGGGTTACATTTGTACCTCAGTGTTGCAGCTTTACCTCAGAGTTACAGTTTTACCTCAAAGTTACAGCTTTATCTCAGTGATGCAGCTGTACCTAAGGGTTACATGTGTACCTCAGTGTTGCAGCTTTACCTCAGAGTTACAGTTTTACCTCAAAGTTACAGCTTTACCTCAGAGTTACAGTTTACCTCAGGGTCACATATGCACCTCAGTGTTGCAGCTGTACCTCAGTGTTGCAGTTTTACCTCAGTGTTGCAGTTGTTCCTCTTTGTTACAGTTGTAACTTTGTGTTACAGCTTTTACTCACGGTTACAAGTTTACCTCAGAATAGTAGTTTCAAATCAGTGTTGCAGTTTTACCTCACACTTATAGTATTACCTTAACATTACAGTTTAGCCTCAAAGAAAATTAAAAGCATAAAGTTGCCTGATGAGAAACTTTAGCCAAAATATATATTTTAATTATGTTTTAATAACTGACACACATTCCTTTTGACATTTTCTCACATTTTAAACCTCTATCTGTTTGTAGGTGAGAAAAATAGAGCATGAAGACCTGATGGTTGGCAGCGCTTGCTGTTCTTCCACACAACAGAGAACCTGTGCCATTGGATCTCTGCATCACACAGCTGCTGGTTCGGAGCACAGTGTTTTAACCCAACTCCAGAAGAGACTATCCCGCTGCCTAAAGCAGAGAGGAGATGGTAACTCTGCAAAGGAAGGAATGGAGGACGAGCGCACAGAAGGCGAACGATACCAACAATTACTACAGTTAAAGTGTCAGATTCGTAACAAGGGCGAGTACGACCTGTTCTACAGCCGCAGCAGCACCATAGAGTGCAGCCTGACTGAGCAGGCCGGGACCAGCGGGGTGGAGCACGAGCTGCGCCTCCTCAACGAGGAACTACGCAGCATTGAGTTGGAGTGCCAGAGCATCATGCAAGCGCAGCAGCTCCGGAAAAAAGAGCAGCAGCACACCCTGCTCGCCAAAGAATCCAGCAAGTCCAGTCCTCAGAGATGTAAGCTGGCCCACATCAACGAGCGATTGGAGAAATCAGACAAGGACAGTTCGAGCGCGTACAACACGGCAGAAAGTTCACGCAGCACACCACTTGCCATGGACCGCTCGCCAGAACATTCGGTGCAGAGGTTGGTCACACTGACCAATCAAAAAAATCTGAGGACCAGTATGCTGGCAGGACGCAGTTCCTTGTGTCCACCAGTGACAAGAGCGCCGAGTGGCAGCCCCGACCACAGCAACCCATCTGAATCGGAGCAGACCCCACCAGCAGAGGATGAGAATTCGCCAAGGATGCTACGTTCGCGTATCCCCTATTTCTCAGCTCGACACCAGCACTCAGACATCCCCACTCACGCTACCCATTACCAGAGCTACATGCAGCTGATCCAGCAGCGCTCAGCCGTAGAGTATGCACAGTGCCAGCTCAGCCTCCCCTCGCGACCCTCCGAGCCCAAACTGGAGTGGAAGGTAAAGGTCCGCAGCGACGGCACACGCTACATTACCAAGCGCCCGGTCCGGGACCGTCTGCTCCGGGAACGTGCACTAAAGATCAAAGAAGAGCGCAGCGGCGGTATGACGACAGATGACGACGCGATGAGCGAAATGAAAATGGGACGCTACTGGAGCAAAGAGGAGCGAAAACAGCAGCTGCTGAGGGCCAAAGAACAGCGACGGCGGCGTGAGTTCATGCAGCGCTGTCGCCTTGAAAGTCTTAAGGAGTCCCCGCAGAGTGGCGGCGAGGGTCGCAAAGAGCCCAGCATCATCGAGCTTAGTCAAAAGAAGATGATGAAAAAGCGCAACAAGAAAATCTTGGACAACTGGATGACCATTCAGGAGCTGATGACTCATGGAGCGAAAGCTCCCGATGGGGCCAAAGTCCACAATGCCTTCCTGTCAGTCACAACTGTATAGAGCCGCACAGACTCGCACCTCTACCCCATGTGGTACAATCTACTTATGCCTCGTTCAAGGTGGCAATTTTTATGAGAGGAACAAAAAGGGAAAAAAAAGTATTTTTCTCACTTTGTTATTGAACATTTTGTAATCAATCAGCAGGTTCATCTCATTTTACTGGGAATATTTTCTTCCTCTGACTTTGAGTTGGTACTGGAACCTGCAGTGAGAGACATGGTGCATACATTCCCAAGTGCTAATTTAGGTTTAAAAGCTGCTTCTTCTTCAACGTTTCAGATCACTGCTTCCTCATCTCAGTAACAAACCCAGTTTCTGATTTCCCTTCAACTCATTTCCAACTGGTGTTTCAGTTTGTATATGACATACCCAACCGTATCATCCTTTAATACAAAACAAAACCAAAACATAAACTATAAAAGCAATGATTTAGGCAAAAACATTAAATGAATACAGTAATTTTCATGCGTTAAACTTATATAACTACTAGTTCCTTCTTGGCCCTGGCTTGTGATGATGTTTCCAGCAAAATTATATGTAATTGGTAACTTTTTGGTGTTTTTTTTGGGGGGGGGGGGAGGGGGGGGAGTACATGTTCTTTACTAACAAAGAAAAAAACACCAAACTTTCACCTAAATATAAGTTTCGCCTGCCCACAATGGCACTAACCACTCTTGGCCACCAATCACTGGTGTTGTTACTCCAACCACGTGCAACTGACATCTTGAGCTGCTTCTTGGTAGTTGTAAAGATTATATAAACCTTCCGCAGGGTCAAGAACGTATGTCTAATGTCGTGGTAATTTTTTTAAATTACTTAAATATACAAGAGTTGGACAATGAAGCGTAAACCCCTGGTTTTAGACCACAATAATTTATTAGTATGGTGTAGGACCGCCTTTTTGCGGCCAATACAGCGTCAATTCGTCTTGGGAATGACATCTACAAGTCAACTTCACTTTTGATGTTCATTAAAGCAATCTTTTGAACTCTGCACCCATAATGTTGTGTGCATTGTGATATTTGGAGTAAAATTGTGCTCTTACCCTGCTAACTGAACCTTCACACTCTGCTCTTACTGCTGCAATGTGTAATTAATAAAGATTGGCCACCAGGGTGCTCCAATTTAGCCATGAAACTTCCCCCACACTAAAATGACTGCGTTTATATTTCATTGTTCAACCTCTGTATATCTGTACATGCACATGTACAGCGTCCAATCAGTGCTAAAAAAACAACTCTTCTCAACCCTCCCTCTACCCAGTTTATACAAATGAATGTGTACACGACGAATCTGAACACTTAGGTCCATAAACCTTGGAGGGTTACATGTTTCTTACAAGTCGATGAAAAATAATTAAAAGAAATGATAATAAGGTTAGATTTTTTTTTGAAAGTATTGTGCAGGCTTTAAACAGAACATGAAGTATTTTTTCATTCAGTGCGAATACAGTGAAAAAGTAAATGGCAGGTTATGAATGGGTTGTGCTACAAGAGACGAAACAAGACATGCTAAGTGAGTACGTATGTTGTGCAAAATAATTTACTTTGAAATTTCTCCTCACAAAAATGGTTCACTAGGTCCAGACAGACTTTTAAATAATGTACGAGTAATGTGCATCCATAGTGGATTTCTAACACTGGTCCATGATAACAAGAAATTAGATGTTAATATGTGCTAATTAGCAAGTGTGATAGCAACGTGGCTACCTTCAGGCTACATGGACCATGAAGTAACATTTCAGGTTTCGTTAAAAGATGCCTTTAAACCGATGTTTGTTGTTAATGATTGAGTTACAAAGAGAAACTGCAGGACTGGGCGCACACAAATCATTGACCTTCATCTACAAGATAATTTGAGCGATGCCGCAACTAATCATGTTTATTTTGAGGATTGTCTCAGCGACACGGCTGAAAACTATTTATAATTTATTTATCATTTGCATTTGGCATTTTAAACTACACAACATGAAGGATGATGTTAGAAGGTAAATAGGATATTTGTACATCAATGAAAGGCTGTATGTTCATGTAACTCATGTAAGGTGGTAATAATAAACAGTGTGAATCAAGCAATAAGGCACGAAAGGGTGTGCAATATTGTGAATAAATCACATGAAAGAGTTGTTGTTAGGCCCGTTGCGAAACAGAGTCCTGTTAAATCTTTTTCCAGTGATTTATTCACAATAATCACAACCTTGAGTGTCGTATTGCTTTTATAAAATGGTTACGATCACACTATAATGAAAATGAAAATTGTTGATGAAGTGATTTTCTGTAATGTAATCTACATATAAATTTGGTCATTTAGCAGAGACTTTTATTCAACGCGACAAAACATCTATCCCAGCAGGTTAGGGTCAAAACACAAGGTTGATACAGCAACCCTGGAGCAATGAGGGTTAAGGGTCTTTCTCAAGGACCCACAGTGGTAACTTCAGTGGACCTGGGATTTAAACCCACAACCTTGAGATTGGTAGCCCAACACCCTAATCACTGAGCTACCACTCCCAATCTAGTTTTTTATTGTGAACAATGATCGCTAAGTAACGGGATACTGACTTAGTACTCATCGTGAATAGGCTCGCTGTTAATATTATCTGTATTTCCATTATTGGTACATAAATTAAAATAATTTATTGTATATCACGCATTGATACGACTGTGAAGCGCTCAGAGGTGGGCATTATTGTCAATAACGTTACGGAAGGACAAACGGCTCATCAGATTTTGGGACCATCGGTAGGACTGATGTGGTCTCAGAATGGGTGTTAGACGGTTGTCTTCTCACAGTGACATAGCATAACCTTGATTCCTGTGTAGCTAACTCCCAACATGCATTGCAAAAGATCAGACACTGATGTTCATTCCAAAGGTGTCTGATTATTTTAAGCTCAGGGCATTTTATTTAAATAGTAGCAAACACTCCAAAATGGTGTTAGGTGCTAGATTTAGAGGGTGGGTGAGGCTCAGCTCAGCTAAACGCGTGTCTATATGAACCCCACACCCGGGACAAGGACATTGTGTCATCTTGACATCAGAAAGGGCCTGGTCCAAAGTTATTGTCACAATGTCGAGCATCAGCTTCAACCCTTTGTGTAACCATGGAAACCAGCCAACGGGATGCCAACGGTGCTGTACACAAGAATTTGGTGGTTATTGAGGGTGGCTTAGTGGTTAGCACGTTCGCCTCCCAATCTGGGTGGAGTTTACATGTTCTCTCCGGGTTTTTCGGTTTCCTCCCACATTCCAAAAACATGAGGGTAAATTGAATGCTCTAAATTGCCCTGTATAGTGTGTGACTGTGTGAGGGAGTGTGTACCCAGCGATGGATTGGTGCCCTGTCCTGGGTGTATTTGCCCAGCGCTCGAGATGTTCTCCCCTGAATGGGCATGGGGAAACCCCACCGCGACCCTCATAAAGGAATAAGCAAAAGATAATGAATGAATGGTTGTTATTTGCATTGTTAAATACCTTTATGTCCACATTTTTTTTCACAGTAACAACCACATCACAATCCGTTAATTCTTACTCACTATAAAGATGTCAGACACATAAATACAGGCAGTTACTGAAACAGGAGGAGGAGGAACGCTTTCTTATGGCAGGATCTTTCAGCCAATGCACAGAAGCTTAATATTTTGGAATTCTGTTACCATGCGTTGGGTTCCATTTCTAAACCATCACGGTGAATTTTATACCTTTGCAGTATGATAAAACTGTAAATGACTGTAATTGTACTGAATTATTGTCGTCCTATTTCAAGTATTGTAGTAGGCTCTCCTGACTAGATGAATGTGCGGTCATTGTGATACTTTTGAGACGACTTGTTCTTTCCTAATAAAACGATCTCACGCAGTCACCACCGCAGTTTTTTGTTTACTCACTTAGTTCTCGGTTGCGTTTTGTTGCTCTTTTATCAGCATGCTAAATTAACCTCGATTATAAACATCAGACTGTGCGTCACCCTCCGCGTTCGCGCCATTACCACACACACGGTTCCTCCCTTAGCCTTTGCAATAGTGTCACATTTGTTGCACTCCAGCGACTTTTTGTTCTCCGTCAACATTCTGGTGCATAATTCAGTTGGAAACGTGTCGCAGTGCTGAGCTAATGGGCTGTAATGTTCTAGCATGGTCCTCCGACGCCGAGTGTAAATAACAGTACGGTGCAGATTCTTCCGGGTTTATGGACAGGTTAATGAATCCCATTCATATTCCGTCTCCCAGAAGTCCTTTCAGCTTTCACTCAGGAGCCTCACAATTAAACCCGGACTTAGCTCCTCGATTCCTCCCACTTCATGCTCCATTACTTAATTCACATCTAAGCCGGGCCTATTAAAATGCCAGCTTAGCGGCACATTACAACATGGGTGAGCTCAGATCCGTGAGTGGTGGCCGGTGCATCAGCTAATTAAGTTCATCCAGGAGAGAGCCAGGAGTCCCAGTCAGGTATAATTAAACCAGATCTGGTGACAGCGCTGGCATTTGTCAGAGCCGTCCGGCGAATCAAATACCAGGACTGACAGAAATGTCAAACTGATAACGGCACAGGCCCCCAGACTCGGCCTGGGCTGTGGCTCGCTGCGCAGCCAGCCCTCGGATTCTGAAGCTTTGTTGATAACCTTTTGAATTCCCCGGACTGCCCACTTCTCTTCCATTACACTGCGGAGGGTCGGCTCACCTCTGAGTGATGCTCAGATGCTCTAATGCACCATCACAGCACATTGCGAGGCTCTTTTCTGGATATTTGGAAAGCGCAACAAAGCCACTGATGCTGAGGATAATGTAGCCATTGAGGGCAGTTTGTATACATACGGTACTTTGAAATGGTAATCCAGGACTTTGCTAATGGGATTCCCTGCAGCACAAATTAATGCTAATGGGGGGGAGGGGGTCATACCAGCTACTCTGCGATGATTTTTTAATCAGATGTTTTCAAAACAACGTCTGAATCTCATGTGAACCAACCTGCTGTGTCTAAAAACTCTTAAACTAGGATCTTTAATAAGCATCTCTATGGGGACAGCCTTTACAGAAAGGTGTCTCAAACAAATCCAGAATAAATCAAGCTTAGGATCAAGATCTCATCTCATTACCTTCCAAATGAATAATAACTTTCTCACAGTTATTATATTATCATGGATGGCAACTTTCCGTACATGCAACTGAGTCAGCAATCTTAATGGCGCTCTCGTATTTCTTAATGATGTCCTTTTTTACCTCAATCATGTTTTTCGTCTTTCACTTTGATGGCTGGCTCTGGAAACTTATTTAGTCCCATGATGGAGCTAAAAAAAATATGTTAACTTTCATTCCGCAACAAGGACAATGAGATTTGGGAATATGGTACATGATCACACCTTTTGAAAACATGAAACATGAAAATTGATGAACGTGATACCAAAGTCATGATATCTGAAGTCAACGAAAACAAAGGTTCCATTGTCCTTGGGTCGTATTTGCCTCTGTAACAACCCCTCATTCATTAATTCATTGGTTATTTTCCCCTTAATCCTCTACAAGGGTCGCAGTGGAGGTCCCCATGCCCATCCAAAGGAGAAAGTCTTGGGCGCTGGGCAGATACAGCCAAGACAGAGTGTCAATCTATTGCTGGGCACACAGTCACTCACTCACTCACTCACTCACTCACTCACTCACTCACTCACACACACACACTATATGGGGCAATTCTGGAGCAGCAAATTTACATTGAATACATGTTTTGGCACTGTGGGAGGCAATCGGAGGAAACCCACGCAGACACAGTGATTGGGATTTGAACCAGGAATCCCAAGCACTGAGAGTCCTGAGTGGTAACCCTGTCCACAGATTTTAGGAACTTATTTAAAATCCGAATATTTAGGTTCATGATCCTACCTCTGCAGAATTCACGAAGAACATGGAAACTCCAGCCAGATTGGGATTCGAACCTGTTACATCAAAGAGACCAAGCATTGAAACCGATGTAAAGAAATAATTAATTGCTTTGATTTTCATTTCCTTTAAAACAGCTTTCATATTTTTAGAGGGACCTTTTTTAGTGTGTCTGTAAGAAATTTTGGAGATACCCATGGCCTATACCCATGGCCAAACCCCAAGGAGCCTAATAATGGTTGTGCTCTGTGTCTTTCCTATCAATCATAGCCGCACCGAGTGGTTATGAGTGTCTGTCAGCATGTGTACACAGAGAGAGGTAGTGTATTTTTTTTTTCTGAGTGTGTCATAATGCCCTCAGACATAGGCAGCAGCTTATAAAGATGTGGCAGCTGGCATGAGATGACTTACAGGAAGCATGTGATAAGCTTGCCCTTCCTGTTGACAGCTGTTGTGAGAAGAACTGAGGTAATTTTTGCCCATGCAATCATTTGTTAAACTTTTGCCAAACCGTTTTTTTTTGAAAAAACCGTTTCTATTGCCAGAGTTGAAAGCATTCAACTGTCTTCCAGGCCTCATTTCATCTTATTATCTTCTGCTTAATCCTATACAAGCAACTACAGTCATGGGGGGTTCAATGCCAATCCAGGAGCCAACGTTTCAGGTGCTGGGCACATACACCATATGGGCCAATTTTGTGCAGCCAGTTTACCTTGAATCCATGTTTTTGGACTGTGGGAGGAACCTGGAGAACCTGGAGAAAAACCTGCACAAACCTGCATCCCCAGCACTGGAAGGAAAACGTGCAAACTACAAAGCCAACGTGCCCCCCATCTTCAGAACTTCTTAAGGTTAAATCTTGACTGGAAGTAAAAGTCAAGCTATAAACTCAGGGGGGGGGGTGTGTGGAGGGGTGTATAGGAACAGATGATGCTGTATTAATTAATGAACCTGCCAGAGGTTTTGCCAATTAGCGGTGCGCAGCCTAGACAAGCCGAGACAAGACGTACAATGTGAAATGGAGATGCAGGGAGGTCATCGACTCCCATAGTGCTGGGAAGCTTTCCCCTCTTTCATAGGCATTTGAGGGGGGGCCGGAAGATGGTAGAAACTTCGACTCCAGGATGGCACAAAGGTTCCTATACTTTGGACAACAGATGTCAGAAACCCGTGGGCTAAAAAAGACAGAAAGACAGGGACTTGGTCATCCCACATCCCACTCATTTCTCTCTTCATTCTAGGTTCGTTCTCACCTCGGTCTAGTACAACCCCACCCGATCATCGTCCGTTCTTCTACACCCCAGCCGCTGGGTGTCCATGTAGTTCTGTGCATATTTGGATGTAATTTTGGGGTGTTTACATTCTGTGGCTGCAAAACGGATGTGACAGTTCACTGTTTTAGTCTGAAAGAAAAATGGGAAGTTTATTCCACACCAATCAAAAGCAATTGATTGGCCTTAAAGGTTCTGTCCTGTCAGCCAAAGATGCAGCAACTACTGCAGAGCAAGACTCAATCCAATTAAGCGCAGTTTCATGCAGACATGGTTCACTACACCTCTGACATTTCAAACATTTCAAGTCAATTAAGGCAACCTGCATGGTCTCGCCATGACGCTGCAGGGACTCCGGGTTCACTGGGACCTACACAAAGCTATTCCATTAAACTTGAATGTATTTATATAGTGATTGTTGCAATAGTTCAAAGTTTTAAAGCAGCTTTACAGAACTCTACTTTACAAAAAAACACTACTGGCTGAGATACAGTACTGCAAGATCTCTGTCAACTCTGGGACACTGCGTGTATATGGCACATATACAATACACTACAGATAAAAAAAATTGCACAATTAGCATTTTGCACTTTTGGATCCTAAAAAGGTTCTAAGTAAAGCTTCGAAATGCAAGAAGAAATCTGTGCAAGAGACAAAAACTTTTGAGCGGGGATTTTACTGAAAACAACAATTGAATTGAAATTGTTAAAAGTTTAAGACCAAAGCGCTAAAAAACACGAAACCCTCCTCAAATCAGAAATCAAAATGTCCAAAAAAGGGACTCCGTAATGAGTAGCGCCACCATTCTTGCATCCACTGTCTGGAATTGATGTCCAACTTCCCTTGCCATCTAGCCCCAAATGGTCTCAATTGGATTTAGATCAGGGGAACACACACAGGATGGTCTAAAAGAGTGATGTTATTCTCCTGGAACAAGTCCTTTTTAAGACGGGCATTGTAAACTGCAGCATTGTCCTGTTGAAAAACCCAGTCAGTACCACAGAGACGAGGGCCCTCAGCTATGAGAGATGCCCGCTGCAACATCTCCAAATAGCCTGCTGCTGTTGTACGCCCTGCACAACCTGAAGCTCCATTGTTCCATTAAAGAAAGATGTACCCTAAATCATCATGGCACCCACTGTACCATGTAGAAAACATCTCAGGTGGGATCTCCTTGTCACACCAGCAAAGTTGGAAGCCATCAGGACCATCAAGGTAAAAAAAAATCTTGCACTTTTCAATGTTCTATGTTTGGTGCGCCCTTGCAAATCCAAACGGTCAGATTCGTAGCATTGAAGAAGACGTGGCCTTTGAAGACGTTTTTTTGTTTCTGAAGCCCTTCCTTCGCAGATTTCATCTGATGGTTACTGGGCTGCAGTCAGTATCAGTAATGGCCTCATTTTGAATAGAGGATCGTCCTTTGTCTTGGCCAGCCAATCGGATTCTGCGTCTCAGAGCTGGTAATTTTTTTTGGGTCTGCCACTTGACTTTTTTGTTGCATAACCTTCAGGATCATCTTACAGCGTCCAACCTCGTTGTGAGAGGCCTTGCTTATGAAGCTCGACAATCCTACCATGTTCAAGGTCAGTGAGCTTTTTTTGCTTTTGCCATCAGAAGGTCTTGACCGTGTAAATAATTAACAGAAAATGACATGGAATTCAAATTTTTTGAATTTTAAAGGCTATGGTCTTAAATGTTTAATTATCATGTTTGAGGGTAAAAGTGGGTTTCAAAAAAATTGGATGCACAAAAGTTTTTGTCTCTTGCGTCGATTTAATATTTTAGCATTTTGAAGCTCTACTTAGAAGATCCAATAGTACAAAATACAAATTCTTGCTATTTTTGAACTGGTCTAAAGATTTTGATCAGGACTGTATGTGGCTTTTGGTTCATGTTTGGTAATGTAAGCAATGTAATGTAAGTAAATACAGTTGAATGTGTCAGAATGAACTCTGAACGTTGACCCGTAACTAAGGTATTAATAGTTCTGGAGGACAGTTGGTTTTATAGTGAGGTCTCTTTACTGTACAGACTGGATTTAGCTGTTTCTTGCCTTTTAGCTTTTAGCTACGATTCTGTGAAGCTAAATAAAGACTTCTAGTTGCTCTGTGCCGCGATACAAAAGGTTGAGAAACGTCTCCATCGCAGCCGAAAGCTTGACATGAAAAAGCAAACAGTCGTGATGTTTGATGGCTTCATGCATAATTTTTAAATTATTAGCCATTAAGATGCAGAAAGCAGCATGGGTGCTGCAAACATAGCCCTGTGAGATTTACATCTCAAAAAGCTGTCAGAGAAAACTCTGTGTGTGTGTGTGTGCATGTGGTTGTGGGTGTGTGTGTGTGTGCATGTGGTTGTGGGTGTGTGTGTGCACGCATTTTTGTGTGTGCACACAGTTTGTTTTTATACTGTATATTGTGGGGACTTTACATAGACTTCCATTTATTTTGTAGGGATTAACCCAAACCATTATTATTTCCAGCCAAACATTACCCATAACCTTACACTAACCATAATTTACCCATAAATATAAACATATATCATGATCTACAGTGTTGTCCATGTTTTCGGTCCTCACAATTGCATGAGGTCCCTATATGTAAGTCATTAAACCCACAATGTTATATATACCTGTGCACACACAAAAAACAAGCATGTTACCGTCGTAGTAAGTGACAGCATAACAACATTTCCTGAGACAAGGTGTGAGATTTGGAGCTGGGGGTGTAAGACCCCTGGTTCAAGTGCCTCAGGCGGAAAGCAGGGGATGTTCATTCCTGGTTTTTGTCTGAAGACGAGCAAGAGATTATTTTAGGTACTATAAGAAAAGATAATAGAAATACACAGATGATTAAATTTGAATTTATATCCAACAAAGATCTGGGTGGAGTTTCCATGTCCTCCTTGTGTCCGCGTGGGTTTTCTCCGTTTCTCCAGATTCCCCCCACAGTCCAAAAACATAGATTCCAGGTAAATTGAATGCTCTACATTGCACCATATAGTGTGTGGAAACAGAAGAACCCAGAGAAAACCCATACAGACACGAGGAGAACATGGAAACTCCATTCAGATTGGGATTTGAACCGGGAATTCCCAGCACTGAGAGGCGAATGTGCTAACCACTACTCCATCATCCCGCCTTCATTGGAAAGTTCATTAAGTCATTCATTATCCTCCGTCTTATTCCTTTATGAGGGTTGCGGGGGGGTTCCCCATGCCCATCCAGGGGAGAACGCCTTGGGCGCTGGGCAGATACACCCAGGACAGGGCGCCAATCCATCGCTG
>JAOUQT010000009.1:10933572-10944633 GCA_025769995.1 Xyliphius kryptos | reverse complement strand
AAGTGACAAGGCTATGAACAAGAATGGCAGTGGTGTGTGGAGTAAGAGATGGGCGGAGACGACTTATGTTACGTAGGATGTTACGTAATGTTATCCAAATTAGTATATATTTCCATGCATTATCCCGATATTTGTCAAAAAATGTTAAAAAAAAAGTTTTTAAATGAGGAACGTGGCACGTGAGGGAGAAGGGCTTCTTGCTAATCATTTTCATTTAAAAATTGTTAATAAAAAAATTGTAAGTTATGTCTCATAAAATGTAGAGCACAGATTAGTTTTGCTTAAATCTATTATGCATCTGGGTAGTAATTTTTTAAAGAAACAAATGTTCATAACTCAAAAAGTAATTTGTCAAATGAAGAGCTTCTTTTAAGAAATCCATAGTTGTATATTCTTACTTTGATCTCTCTGTGACATCACACACTATATTTTCCCAAAGGATTGAACTGTGTGCTACTTGAAGAGTGATAAAAGTGAATGAAGCATGTACACAATGCAATTTAAGTAGACAGGTCTTTGTGAACGGGTTGTAGCTCTAAAAATGAGTAATGGAAATGTAAATACAACAATAAATTTAAATTATAACTCTGGTTGACTCCAAATCTAATTGGCACAATTATTGCATCTATGTAACAGTGTTTGAATCATATCTGTATGTTAAATGTTACTTTATAAGAAATAATAGTGCTTTTCAATCAGAATTAGGCCTAGATATAGGATGGCATCATATACATTGATGCTTGAAAGTTTGTGAACCCCTTTCTATATCTCTGCATACATATGACCAAAAACATACAGTATTTAGAAGTCCTAAAATTAGATAAAGCAAACCAATTTAAACAAATGAGACAAAATATTATACCTGGTCATTTATTTATTGTGGTAATTTATCCAGTATCTGGATAGCTTTCAGTATTTGGTGTAACCTTTTGCATTAACTTCATTAACTGCAACTAAACGATTCCGATAGCTGTTGTTGCACACCAGGATTGAGGAATATTAGCCGGTTCTAGTTGTTACTGCCCTTGAGCCCAGAGTTGCCGAGTTGCACTGGTCATAAAACAATAATTATGTATAGATAGAGTGACAAATAAGCAATATGATACTAGTGTGCGTATCATCTACCCAGAAGTCAGTCTTTGAGATAATATATAACTGTATTTATATGATTTTGTTTTATACAAAAGAGGATGGATCATTAGCAACAAATCCAAGTGTAATTATTTGCAAAACATTTGACGAAAACATAAAAAATATTTGAAATGAAAACAAGACTTATATTTTTAAAGGACATCTATAATACCGGTGGCAAGGAGCAAAGACTTGGCTGATTTGCCACATAATCCACTATCACTCAATTATACAACAGATTCAGTTTAAATAAATGCTTAATGTTGTCATTGGTTATGGACGTGGTCAGGCCTCTGGCTTATTTTTCAAGCCTGACACTTGTGCCTGACACTAAACTTCTATATCCTTTCATACACACTTCATCATAGCACAAAAACTTTATGCATATCTTCTTCATCTTTCGTTTTTTTTCTGTCACCGGGGTCGCTACAACAAGTCCATCGCATTATAAATTGGCACATGTTTTACGGCCCTTTCTTAGGACCGGACAATTTAGCTTCTCTAATTTACCTAAAATGCACGTCTTTGGAATGTGGTAGAAACCCAGAGTACTCTCGCAAACACAGGGAGAACATGCAGACTCCACACAGAAATTTACTGAGTCGCCCCACCCAGGGCTCGAACCTTGGATATTCTTGTTTTGAGGCCACAGCACTTTGCGCCACCGTGCCGACCGCAAAACACTTTATCCATATAATATTTTATAACTATCAGCACCATACAAAGCCTCGAACAAAAAATGATCATTGCATGCTGGTCTTCTTTTGTGTATGGGGCAGCCATATTTTCTTTCACCGCAGACACAAATGAAACGTGACTTGGGGACAATTTTGACTCATTCTCATATAAAAATATATGTGACTTTCTTTGTATTTAATCTATTTTTTTGCCATACTATTTAAGCCTAAACTAAGACTTTATTGTGCGCATGGTCACATTTCCATGTGTTCCTGATCTTTCCCTGTCTTCTTAATATTTACCTCTATCGTTTTATTTATAGACAAAGGTTTGGCAAAAGCTTTATTTTGCTGAATTGATGTACTAAGGCTTTTTTGTTGAATGTCTAGACATGACATTAAATATATTTCTGCATTCCATGAATATATGCTGAATGGTGGTTCATTCATTTCCTGTCCATTGCTTTCCTCTTCTGTATGAAATGAGTAGGTGTGGAATATATTACTGATTCCCCTTGATAAAAGAGAGGAAAGAATAACAGATGGCTATTACTAATGCAGAGGTAAGTGTAGAATTGTACACCCAGTCACAGAAACACTCGTCTCAGACTCTCGGTGGACTTGTAGAACCATTGAATCCAGTCAGAAACTTCACACTGCATGTGACAGGCTCAGTGGATGATATCGCTGTCATGACATTGATTCTGTCTATAGCAGAATCCAGAAGGGTTTGAGAGTTAAACTCCAGATAGTGTTTAAAAAGCCAATCATTGGGAAAACACTATGTTTTAAACCATTGAATAAAATGTGTTCGGGGATATTGGGAATTTAAGAAACAAACAAGTACTCAATGATTTCTCATGGGGCACTGAATGAAGAAATGTAGTTTTAAAGCTGAACCAGACTTAATATCATATGATATTAGATTCTCATGGATCAATCTAATGAAATGTCACAAAGAAAAAACATCATGTATGATGGCGGTAATAGAGAGAAACAGTGGGTTATTTCTCAGATTCTTTTCAAATATACCAGAGGGTCTAGAGCTCAGAATTGATGAAAACCTCAAGGTTAGATGAGATAATATTGTGAGGTGGCTTATAAGGGATAATCTTTATAATATACACATACTGTGGGTGTCATGATAAAGGAAAATAGTGGAAATTGTTCTGGGTTTATTTGTACCCTTAGAGGGATGTATTACTACAAATCAATACTTCTGAATGATCGCCTTCATCCTTTGTTGATGTGGAAATAATATACATTAACATTATATCTAAGTGAAACATGAAAATCCCTTTGGAAATATTCAGCCAGAAATGACAAAGTAAACCACGAAGCTAGCATGAATAAGTCTTAAAAATGTATGTTTTATACTATTAAAATTATGTTTTAGAGAGAGAAAGATAAAGGACTATTAATGCTGAAATCCTAACAGTCTTCCCATTACCTACAGTATCTGAAAAAACAGTCACACCATTTGAATCAACAGTCATACTATAAAAAATATTAAACCACTGCTTAATCAAAGGCTTGTGAGCATGGGTACCACTTGCTGATCATTCTAATTCATAAATGATTGTGAATGGATATAAAAGTACCAGAGTTTTAATAGTTTAAATACACTTATGGAGGGAAAATTTACCAATCAAATGAAAATAGCTTAAGTCATTCCATTATATAAATCAGTTGATATACACGTTTTTTTTTTATTATAGACCAAATTCAAAACTTGAATTGTTAAAATTAGGGTCAAATGCAGGGTTCCACAGGGTTCGGCACTGGGTCCGTTACTTTTTGTTCTTTACATTAATTATATATGTCTCGTTTTAAAATCTTTAAAGATTGATAAAGAGCTTGAAACAAAA
Source organism: Xyliphius kryptos (assembly GCA_025769995.1). NCBI lineage: Eukaryota > Metazoa > Chordata > Actinopteri > Siluriformes > Aspredinidae > Xyliphius > Xyliphius kryptos. The sequence goes on along the minus strand of JAOUQT010000009.1, from coordinate 10,940,957 downwards.
TTTATAGGAGTCATTATCGACAATAAATTAAATTGGAAATCACACATAAATTATGTTAAGTATAAAATGTCAAAATCTATTTGAATATTATATAAGGTTTGTGATTCTTTGTGTCATAAGTCATTGTATATGTTATACTCATTTATAGTCCCATACATGACCTATTGTTTCGTGGTATGGGAAAACACTTATAAAACAAATACTAAATCCATTTTTTATTGCAAAAGAGAGTCATAAGAATTTTAAGTAACAAACCATTTCGTGAACCAATTAATTCACTTTTTTCAGTTAAATATACTTAAATTCAAAGATTTAGTAGATTTTAGTAAACAACAAATTATGTATAAAACAAAAAATAAAGAATTGCCATTGCCCAAATGTTTTTTTAAAGTCAGAGACTCAAAATTACTCAAATGTGTGTTTGTGCCTGTGTGAATATATAAGGGTATGTTATGAATATGACCTGATATAGTAATGATATCGATTGTTTATTATGTCCCATGAGGTAAGAGGGGTAAGCGTCAATAAGCCTTGGCTTCAGCCTACGTCACTTTCCGTTGTAAATTGAGTACTTACTTACTTACTTATTTTTTATTGTTAGTATTATTATTTGAATTGACTGAAATAAATTCATTCATTCATTCATTCATTCATTTACTTAAAGCATAAAAAAATCTGTATCCATTTTGCTGAAATATATATGACATTTCATTTTTATCTGAGCTTTTTCTGGGATATCAAAATATACTAATTACTTAGGTTTGAAATGTTCATCCTCCTTGTTTTACCCTGCAGACTGATTGCTAAACCATCTTCAAATATATATGGATAGAAAGGACGATGAAGTGAGATGATTCTTGATAGTTTTTTGTGACTGGATGTTAAACTGAAATGATTTAGATACTAAACTGATAACATTTTCTAAATGAATATCCTATAGCCTATCTTCAAGATTTATAGAACTTTGAAGCTAAAAACTGCTTTAACTAAATCTACAAGAGACTCAACTCCCAGAAGCCTCATATGAGCCGACACCTCACTGCCATGAATTAGGGTTGATGGATCAATCAGGATTTATTAAAAGATCTGCTCATTATGAGGTTTTCTGCAGAACAAAATACTTGTTTCCATCAAGCTTGTTCTTTTATTTGTTGTCTGTGTTGTTTTATCCTCTAAAATACTGCCCAATGCTTTTGTGTCCGTTTTCTTTTTTCTATAGACTAAGCTCTTCGGCATGCACTTTAACCCTCTGGTGTGTATTACTTATCTTCTCAGTGTTGGATTACTGTCCTTGTATTACTTTGTCTTATGTCTACTTTTTGTGTTTTTGAGTGACTGAACTGTTCAATAAATCTGCCTTTGTTTCCAAGCTGTGTGGGTATGAGCCGTTACAAATAGACACCTTCAAATCCCAGATGTTCAGTCTGTGATACGCAATGTATTTTAAAGGATTTTTTTCCTCTATAGTGTATTCCTTTGATAAGTTACTAAGTATTTAATTCTGAGCAGATAAAATGGTGTATTTGTGCAAAAAACAGAAATAAAGTGAACAACAGAAGTCTATATATGAAGGCAAATGTGAATGAAAGATCATTTTCAAATTGTGCCTGATTTGAAGAAACTACCTTATATATCATATCTACTTATAAATCTTATATTAATTACCTTCATATAACCTCTCTGATTTAGACAAGTATACATTTATTTATATTCACAAGATATTTTTTCTTGCATTTTATACCCCCATTGTAAATGTATTATATTATAAAATACATTATCACCATTGAACACTTGTAGATTTTACTTAAGAAATTTGAAATATTTTTAGTGATTAATTTTTAAACAGTAATTTTTTTATAAAGATCTTTCCATTCAAAACAGTTTCCTGTGTAATAGTCATAAATTATTATGACCATAAAATAATTGATAACAATGTAAAACATAGCTTGGGAATGGGTTTCATTATAGATTGACTACAAATGTAAATGTGAACAGTACATTTATTTATTTTTTATTTATATTTATATATCTGTTAACATATTCTGACAAAAGTTATTTTTAAAAACAAGATGCTTCTCATTTTTTATTTATACTGTTGTTTTCACACATCAAATGATATTTCTTGGTAAAAATAATTGCATCATGTTTATTTAAACCATCAAAGACTTATTAAATATGCATGAGAAGTGTAAGTGAACCCATTTACCATACTGCAAACAATCTATTCCTTCTTCCTCTGACGAGCTCCATTATTGTCTGCTATTCATAACAGTGAGGCAGAAGACTTGGCCTTCTGAACTTATCAGCACACGTTCCATTGTCCAACTGTAATTACAATATTGAGACGGCAAAGCAACAATAAATGCTGCACCAACTAACAAATTTACACACGTGCGATATCCTGTGGTCTATCAAATAAATTAAAAGAGCAGAAACAAATTCAACTCCATCACCCTCAAGATGAAAGCAGAAATCTAACTTTTGTCAGCTCTTATTTTATGTTCAGAGAATAGGACACTACAATGTATAATAAAATACAAAACAGTACTACCATGATGGTGTTTTCACTAACATTAGTGTCAACCATAAGAAGTTGATGGTGTCTTTATTTTTGGTTACATATTTTCTTTCCTGGAAAATATACCATTATGCTGAAAAGTGCAGCAGATTATCAGTTTTTTTAACTGTCTTGCTATATTTTGCAACCAAATGAGGCCATGTCCTAAAGCATGCATAAATAATGCTAATGATACCAACGTGCTGAAGGGAGAGGAGGTGGTGGAGGGTTGTGCAGAAAAATTAGTTATGGAGTGTCTCGGAAATGAAAAGGACGCATGACAAATGACGTTCCTGAGGTGGTTTAGTGTGCGCTCAATCTCTGCTACAAGGCATCTCATCAGATGTTACATGGTCCTGGCGGCTCTATTTGCATAACTGTTTTCAAAAGTAGCTATGGACATGTAACCTCTTTTTAAACAATCCTGTTACTTCTAGCTGATACTACCATGTATGTTATGTACATACTTGATTAATCAGTGCATTGTATGGTAATTGAAAAAAGGATAATTAAGCGTGTGAAACATTAGAAGGTGACATTTATACTCAGTCTTAACAGATTCAAAATAAATCATATTCCATTTGCTACATTACATATGGAACTTTTGTATTACATTTAGAACAGTATCCTCCGAGTTCTCTACTGCTTGACTAATGTCACATAGAATTAAAGCTGTGTTCATTTACAACTTGTTTATTTCCTTAATGCTGGAAATTAAAAGGCATGCAGACCTCCAGGTGCTGTCTGAAATGTCCTTCACAGGAAGCAAATTATCATTCATCCTCATTTATCATGTCCTAGATACCTGTCATGTTTACTGGAAAACAATTACCCCTGAAATGTAAATGAGAAAAAAAATCAAGTGTTAATGCATAAAGATTATAAAAATCTTTTAAAAGGTCAAATTATTAAAGGTTTTAAAGGTGGCAACCCTTAAACTTCAACACTGTAGAGCTAAACTGACCATCACACCCAATGCTGGTCTTCTCCAAACTTTCGGGTAAAAGATAGATCAAGGCAATTGTTTTGAATGGCTTTCCGTGATGGCGCCCCATGCGACTGAAGGAATGTTTGAAGGGCAAGGACAAAATATTGTAAAGGGCACCAACTGCACAAAATAGAGCACCAGTGATTAAAGTTCAATTCAGTTTTATGTATATAGTGATTTTTACAAATGGAACATAGTCACAAAGCAGATTACATCTTAATAAATTAGAATATCATAAAGTTATTGCTGTAAATCAATACAAAAAAGTGAAACGCATATATTATATAGATTAATTACAAACACAGTGATCTATTTCTAGTGTTTATTTTGGTTAATGTTGATAATTATGTCTTATGGCCAATGAAAACCCAAAAATAAGTAACACAAAACACCTTCAAGGGCTTCCTAAGTGTCCCATAGTCTGATTCAGTAGACTAGACAATCATGGGGAAGATATTGGCAGTCAATGACACACTCCACAAGGAGGGTATGCCACAAATGTCATTGCTACAGAATCTGGCTGTTCACAAAGTGCTGTATCCAAGCATAATAATGGAAAGTTTAGTGGAAGAAAAGGGTGCACAAGCAACTGGGATAACCGCAGCCTTAAAAAGACTGTCAAAAAAGGCTATTCAAATTTTGGGGAAGATTCACAAAGAGTGGACTGCTGCTGGAGTCAGTGCTTCAAGAGCCACCACACACAGATGTATCCATGGGCTACATATGTCACATTCCTTGTGTTAAGCCACTCATGAACAAGAGACAATGCCAGAAGCATCTTACTTAAGCCAGGGAGAAAAAAAACTGGACTGTTGCTTAGTGATCCAATGTGTTCTTTTCAGATGAAAGTAAATTTTGCATTTCATTTGGAAATCAAGGTCCCAGAGTCTGGAGGAAGAGTGGAGAGGCACAAAATTCAAGCAGCTTGACGTCAAGCTTGAAGTATCCACAATCAGTGATGGTTTGGAAAGCCATGGCATCTACTGGTGTAAGTCCACTGTGTTATATCAAGACTAAAATGAGTGCAGCCATCTACCAGGAAATTTTAGAGCGCTTCCCTCTGCCAACAAGCTTTTGGATTTGGAAGTTTCATTGTCCAGCAGCACTTTGCACCTTTCTACACTGCCAAAAGTGCCAATACCAAGTTTAATAACCACAGTATTGCTTGATTGGCCAAAAGAGAATCTATAGGCTATTGTCAAGAGGAAGATGAGAGACACCAGACCCAATAATGCAGCAGTGCCACAAGCTGATTGCCTCCTTGCCACACTGTATTGATGCAGTAATTCTTGCAAAAGGGCCCTAACCATATATTTAGATGCATTTACTTTACACACTGTTCAGCAGGCCAAATTTCTGCATTAAAAATTATTTGTTTAGTTATATAATATTCTAATTTTTTGAGATAATGAATTTTGGGTTTTCATTGGCTGTAAGCCATAATCATCACTGTGTTTGTAATTAATCTATATAATATATGCGTTTCACTTTTTGTATTGGTTTACTTAAATAAATTAAATTTTGATGATATTCTAATTTATTAAGATGCAATAAATAAAATTATTGTTCAGGACTTAGACACAGTCTCAGTCTTTACTCAAGATATATTTGTTTCATCAAGTATTATGCTTATAGCATTTAGTTCCTCTTAAGTAAAGGTGCAGATCTAGTGGATTATGCACACTAGAGTGTTGGTAAACTGAAAATGTTTGGATCTCCTAATTTCTCAGGGAGCCCTCATTCCTGTTATTCCATCTGGATCTCATTTTTAACTATACTGCTCTTACTGGGTTTAGCAGAATTTGTAATCTAACACATGACACAGGTCTTAAAATACTCTTTCTCTGCTATGTCTTTCTCTATGCTGAGGTACACATGCTAGCACTGAGAGAGTGCTGAGCCGACAAACTTTTACAAACTCTTTTCAGGTTGTTAATCTGTTATAACCCAAATGAGGACGAGTATCCTTTTGAGCCTGTTTCCTCACAAGGTTTCTTCCTCTTAAATCTCAGGGAGTTTTTTCTTGCCACTGTCGCCATCTGGCTTGCTCTTAGGTGAAAAATGTATTTAAATTTCATGTTTATATACTGTATTATTTCTGTAAGACTGCATTGTGACAATGTTCCATTGTAAAATGCACTATATTAATACATTTTATTGAGTATAATCAAATTGACTACATCATTATTTTCACAATGGTAATGTGCATTTTAAACTTATTATATCGTCAAATACAGTGTAGTATATAAAGCCTTATAAGTATGCTTAGATGCATCAGGAATCCAATGACCTTATATTTGTGTATGTCTGGATCCCCTGAATATGCTTTCTATGACTTTATATGTATGTGTGTATGTCTGCATACTCTGAATGTGTTTCTATGATTTTATATGCATGTGTGCATGCCTGAATCCTCCGAATGTGCTTTCTTTGACCTTATATGTAAGTGTATGTCTGGAGACCCTTATCTAGATGGAGAATAATGCAAATGTGGCGACCCCTGATAAAGGGAGAAGCCGAAAGAAGAAGAAGATTGTACAGTATATAAGCCACTGTTAGAAAAGAAGACGGGGAAAACTTAAGAATCAGCATGGGCCTCCCCAAGGTATCGCGAGATTCAGTAGACATCAGTCTTTTCTGTTATCTTTTAATAAACGATTTCATAATAAAGAAAGACAGTGTCAGCGGTAATTCATCTCTCAGCAATTCACCAAAGGACAAAAAAATACACAACAGTTAACCTATTGTAATCCGGTCTAAATTAAGTAGTACACTGAAAAATAAAAAAGGAAATGAAAAGACAGATGAGTGGCCACTCAATAATTTTTCTCATGTTAAAGGCATCCAATAGGGCAATTTTATTTAACTCTGGAGGGCACCTCAGTGAACTTTTTTATGGAGGGATCAACCTCGAGTTCATCAGTAGAATAAATAGAAGAGTAAAATATTTGTTTTTTTTTCACACCCATTTTACGGGATGAACTGGAAAAGTGCATCATGCCACTACACCCAACACCTCTAATACTATACTAATAGTAATCACTAGTAATTTACTAAATCTACAATGCAGCCTTCAGTTTTATACGAGAATTAACCTAATGTAAATTCCTAATGGTTATATCTCTTAATGTTTCATTAACCATAGTTATGTTGAAGTATAGGGTGGCACGGTGGTGCAGTGTATAGTGTTGTGGCCTCACACGAAGATACCGGGGTACAATTTATTGTATTAGTAATAAAAATGCTTTTGCCTTTAAAATGCCTTCAAAATCTATATTCCTTTATATGGAATATGGATAATTGTTATTCAAGCATCTTGTAAAAATACTATACTGTAGTTAGCCTCAGGAGATTTTTGCAGCTAATTTCCAACCACCTCCCCTATGTTTTTTTTTTTATGAAAATAGAACAATTTACTTTTAGGACACAAACTAACAGTAACAGAAAACTAAATTCACTAATACAACAAAACACAGGTGCATCCAATGGTATCATAGTCTTGTCAGCACAGCACCTTAAAGCAGTGGATCATTAATTAATTCTAAATTCCTAGTTCTTTAGCTTGGTCCCACAATCTAACATGCGTTGACATGTTGTGTATTTAAAAGTGCTGCTCAGAAGCTGATAAGGAATATATTTTATACACTTTTAACTAACTGGTTGATTTGGAGCTTTAGAATGAATAAAATATATGAATCATGAAAGTGATACATTCTGCCACTGTGTTTGCACACAGCGGAATTGGTCCTCTGCATTTAACTCTTCCGTGCAGTGAAACACACAAATACACACACACGGGTGAAGTGAGCACACGTGCCCGGAGCAGTGAGCAGCCATCAC